>JAJLSG010000387.1:0-30712 GCA_030567495.1 Ambrosiozyma neoplatypodis | reverse complement strand
GGTTAAGACACAACTTGAAACTTTGAACCTTCGCGCGAGTGCGCTAAAAAATCAAAAAAAAAAAAAAATAAATGATTTAAACTTAAAGATAAATGATTTAATTTAATTTAAACTTACAGTACAATAAATCATAATACCACATAAAATCCAAGTAATTAGGACACTAGCTGGTCCTCCGTTTGCAAGACAAGAACCTGCGCCAATGAATAATCCAGCGCCAATACTCCCACCAATGGCAATCATTTGTAAATGTCTTGAGAATAGTTGTCTTTTTAAAGGTGAAACAGCAGATTGAACATTTGCTCTTTCAGATGGAGTAAGAGTAGGATCTAAATCAGGAATTGGAATTCTTTTAAAACTATCAACAAAATTGTTTATCCAAGTTTTGTTATCTATATCGGATGATGATGACATTGGTTCTAATTCCGACTTTGGGCTTCTTGATGATGAAGGCATGATATCCATTTGTCTAGTATTAATTCCGTATGAAAAATCTGATGAGTTGTCAGAGGATTTTGAAAACTTTGTAATTGCCATCAGAAAGAAGACAAACCTTTATTTAAATGATTGAGAGAATGTGAAATTTTGAAATTTTGAAATTTCTATTAAATTTATATGAGGAAGAAAAAAAATCAATTATAAAATTTCAAGAAAATGAGTGTTGTTTATGTAAGTGATTACCTAAGCTTGAAAAAAAGAAATTTGAACTTTTATCAAAACTTTTCAAAATTAAGAAATTTAAGAAGCGCTATTAAAATTGGGATTTGGGCATCTTTTTATACACTTTTTTTTATAGTCGTGTACGTACGTATATACTATATATCTTTAATTTGAATTTTGAAAATTTAAATTAATACATATATATACAATTATATATAATGCCCTTTATATCATATTCAGAATATTTATAATAGGAGAGGTTTATAGTCTCTTGCAAAATTGAAGACATATAAAAATGATATATATATATATATATATATACATGTACTGTATACGTATAATCGTCGTATATACGACGTATATATACAAAGCAACGTCTATATAGTTGCATGAGGCTCGAGGCGGTATAGTCAATCGATATCGAACGAATCATATTAATTCAGATATGCCCGATCGATCGATATACATGTACATGCATATAGTCGAGAAAACCGGACAGGGCCGGAGCTTATATATGTTAATTTTTGCGATTTAATTATGCATGCTATTTAATTCTTAACTATGGCTTAATTAACTATGAGCGAGAATTAACATAAATCGCAAAAATTAACATAAGCTCCCTGTCCGGTTTTCTCGACTATATATATATAATCAAAATCATGCACTAGGAGTTGGTCGTCAATATCGAAAATGGTGGCCGTCTATTTAATGATGTTGGTCGCGCTGTTCACGTGATCAGATACATACTTATGATCACGTGCATCCATTGTCATTCTCATTAATTAGACGACCACTTTCTTTAATAGACGGCCATTTGTGAATTTGAGATCCAGTTCCTATAATGCTTGATTTTGACTACATGTATACATATATCGATCGTCGATCAATCGATCGATCGTTGTTAATTAATTATACATGTATATACAAAATTATTATACAATCCCCGACTAATAATTTAGATTATAATTTTTTATTTTCATTCTCTTATAATTTATCTTAATTTATCTTAATTCGCAATTTCGCATATCTCAAATAAATTAAATTTTGTATATTGATGGTTCAATAATTTTACTTTTAATTTTACTTTTACTTTTACTTTTACTTTTACTTTTACTTTTACTTTTACTTTTACTTTTACTTTTACTTTTATTATTATTACTAACGTATATTATTTTTATGTTTTTATCATTTTTTATTATTATATAGCTTTAATAAGCTATTTTTTTTTCCATTGTTTTTTGTATAGTTAGATTTAGTTTTTTATAATTTAATTTAATCTATATGGTAAAAAAAAAAAAAATAATAATTAATTATAATATATATGGTATATAATTTGATTATAATTTCGATCGCTTAATTGTAAACCGTGTATATATAGTCAAAATCAAAATCAAGCATTAATTAGGAATTTAGGATTCAATTTAGGCCACAAATGGCTCTCTAAAATTGGATTTGATAATTTTGGTTGTCTTTCTTTCTCAGTGTTTTTCCTAGGGGGCATATCTTTCCATGCTTTATCAAAATTATCATATGTTAGTTTACATTTACTGAAGACAACTGATTCCATTGGAGGGTCATATACACCTGCCCATGGCCCATCGTTTTCATTAGTAAATTAGTAGATTACAAATTCTCCGCAACTGGTATTAATAATATATATGTACATGTATGCCCTCCCCACTGCAGAGAATAATTTAAGAACGTACTGAAAATTACTGAAACTTGAAAACCGAAACAAAATTCATATCAATTAACTATAGTACGGACGTTCCTTATATACGTGGGGATGTGTATTAAAGCTGGTATTAGTGGTTAGCGGTCAGACACTGGTTCTCCAATAGGAATATTGTAAATATTCTAGACATGGCTAGGAGACAAATAAATAAGTTGAAATAAAGTAGTATTTATACACATAATATATAGTTAAGAAACATAAAAGTCTACACAAGGTGTGACTTTACCCAAAAGGGTAAAACAGTAAATATAAATATTAAGTCATTAAAGTAATATAAAAGAATAAATGATATAAAATATAGTGAAATTGGTTAGTTAATATGATAACTTAACTATAGATAAAAGTAAAAGATATAAAAACTAGTAAAAAGTAATTCAAACATGTTAAGTAAGGATTATTTGTTTCAAGATGAAACCATGTTTCAATTTAAAGATTGTTAATGATAATAATAATAATAAATTCATCGGATTCAATTGAGATAGATATATAGCGTTTCTGAATAGTTTCAGAGACAGTTCCGATGATAGTGTACGGATGAGATAACTTAACTTATATTTTTAACTTGATTCAGGTTGATTGTAATTTCCTAATTGAGATTATTAAGAGATTATTATGAAACTAAATTCCTTAATAGTAAAGTAACAGAAAAAGCACAGTGAGCCTAAGATTGTTTAACCCTCGTTCCAGACAAGTAATATTAGTTACAGGTGAAAATTCATTACCATCCATTTGCAAGTTATCATCAGACGAAGGAGATAGTAACATTTCTTAAATTAGTTGATCTGAAAAGAGCAGAGGATCCGAGATACAATTGACCATATGAGTGAAGCAAGGATTACCCAAATTAATTCCTTTGAGACTTAATTATTAATAGCCATGCATTGAAAAACAATTAACATTTAACTGGAAACTGAGTTCTTGTAAGCTTCAATTAACTTATCATTAAATGGAGCATGCAGTTGGGAATTTTATTTATCATAAAACACATCTTTCATTATAAATAAAAGTGTCCAATTCACTGTTATTATAGTGAAGCGTATAAACAATTGAAGAACAAAATTCATCATCATAGTCAATAAATAAGGTAATCGAGTAGTAAGTAGCGTAAATTGAAGAGTTGGTTGAACTTGGTTCCTCAATAGATTGAATAACTTGAGAATAACAGCAGTTATTTTTTGATTAAATAAGTTAATTCGAAGACCCAATTAAATTAACAACAAAACCTTTATATCACTTCTTGATTGCTTCAAAAGCACAACTTCTAAGGTTATGTAGTTGATAAACACATTTTGAATCAGCGACTCTTTCATTTACAAGTAAACATGATTCATAATTCTTAATTATATTAAAACATTTTGATTGAATTTTTTGGAAAGTAGGAACTTGTGTTTTGATGCACTTCTGTAATTCAAATTGATATTTTAAGCAATCTTCTGTGTTGGGGTTATTAGACTTGATACATTTATTATAGTTTGAGAATGAATCGGGACATGTTTCAGAAACATCTTGTAAAATAACTTCATCTAGGAGTTGTGACATAGTGTTCTTTAATTCTTATATGTTTCTGTAGGAGAATCAAGCCAATATATATTAATTCTTATAAATTTAATTCAGCGTTGATTTACTCAGTCGTCGACTCGTCGATCGTCTTCTTGGTATAATTTAATTTGCATGACACACAACCTTTGTTTTATATGAAATTTTTTTTTACTTCTATACATTTTTTTTCTTACTACGTATACATGTTTATTTAGAGATTTTTTTCCTTTTTTTGCAACTCCCCAGAACAACATTGACCTGTCAGAAACTGTTTTGTTATTCATATGTTATATAACACTTTTGGCAGGTCTCATGATTTCTGGCAGATTAAAAAAAGTGGTATTTATTCAGTTGGGCACCTTTTTTTTCGATAGGTATCTGACTCTACGAGTACTAGTACATGCATTTATTGAACCTCTATAATGAAGTACATTATTATTTAAAACAAACTATATAAGAAAGAAGAAAGAAGAAATAATTACAGATAGTACAGAAAATAAGTAAATAAATAAAATGTAAGAAATATATAAGAATTTATAAGGAAATTAAATTAAAAAGTCATTCGGAAACGTAGTAATAATCATCATCTTCACTGTAATTGGGTGTAACATCAAACATATAAGGAATTTCTTCATAGGATTCATCGTAATTATCCAACCAGTCGCAATTAACATTAAATTTACCATCTTGTTGTAATATATTCATCAATTTAGATGATTCTTCTTTATCAACATACTCTGAGCCGGTGAACTCTCTGAACATTATTTTGAAATAAAATATTAAAGAGTTCAATCCTCTTAAATATCCAACATCTGGTTTATTAATATGAACTGGAGGAAATGTTGTATTTGAAGGTAACGGCTCTCCTGCTATAATGCATTGAGCAAAATCTATCATTCTTACAATCAGGGGAGTATCTGAAGTTTGGGATGATTCGTACATTAACAAAATAGAAGACCCATATAATCTATAATTATCTAATTTTTTGAATGTTGTTTCCAATTCTTTGAAATCTTCAATAAGCTTAGGAAGATGTCTTATAATGGACCAAATGGTTAAACCATCATATAAAAATCTAGCTAAAGATCTAACAAATTCTTTCCCAATTGTAATTTTTCTTCCAAAATATTTATCTCGGTTTATGAATGAACTTGTTTTTAAGTCCCAAACTTGCATTCCACAAATTCTTGTTCCTAATTGTCTAGATGTAGTTTGATGACATTTACGACGTTGAGATAGTTGTTTTGTATCAATTGCTTCAACACCATACTGTCTTGTTCCCATCTTCAAATCTAAAACACAAGGATGTCTCATACCACTAGTTAAATCTTCTAATAATATAAATCTTTCAAATTTAGTGTGCTTTCTTAAATTACATGGATCTAAATTATAAGTGCTTCCAGCATCTGACTCATCTATAATAGAAGGTCCGATATTGGAATTATGATTCAATTTCTCTGTTTTCTTATCAATCACAAACACATCATAAGTATCGTCATCATTTGATTTTGGGATTTTTTTAAGGCTTCTTATAATTGATTGTCTATCTGGAAAGGGAGTATCTTCAAAACAAGATCCATCACTAAATTCTTCTGAAAATTTTGAGTGAAGTTTAATATCGTCTGATTTTATGGAAGATGGTCTTTCTTGATCAATTTCAGTCATATCCAAATCAGTAGAACCTTCAAACCCAAAAGTGTTTGACTTTGGACTAACAGTAGCACTAGCAGAATAACGATGAACAAGTGGGTCTGGGATTGACTTTGAGGAACTTTTAGAAAATTCACTAGATGTAGAATGATTAAAACTATTTCTGTGATTAATATTCAATTTCTTATGACGATTAGAACGACCAACTTTACTAACCTTCTTAGCATATTCTTTAATTGGAGCAAAAACTTCCGTCAACACCAATTCTTGTAATTTTCTGTTCACTGTAGTAGATCCTGATGAATTAGTAAATAATTCCAGGTTTGATGTATGATCCATATTAGGAGATGTATTAGTAGTTAAATTTAATGGTTTTTTTTCATTTGATTTATCAATAGATTTCTGTATAATTGCATCAGGGAGGGGTGAAATAGTTGAATAGTGAGACCATAATGATTCAGGAAAAATATGACGATTATCCTCAAGAACTACTTCTGGAGTTAAAAATCCGAAAGATGGATTAGCTTTATTATTAAGGGAAAAAGTATTGGTTAAGTTGATAGAATTTAACAGATCTTTTGATGCATGTACAGACGTGCTAATAGTATCATCATTTATAGTTTTAGATGTAGTATAGTTATCATCGACCATACTACTATATCTAACATTCAACACTCCAATATATTTAGGCATAAATCTCAGTAATTCAGGATGTAATCGTTCAATATTTTCATACCAAGTATTCTCTCTATTAACTAAAGCTTTACAAACCGCCCTATGACTAAATTTAAAAATTGCTGTATGACCTCCAACCTTGTTTTTAAATGGTTTAAGTTCAACTGCTAATGGGTATTCAATTTCATTATCAGGGAAATCTTGGTGAGCTTGATTATCATCTTCTGTATCAGAAGCTTCATTAAAAGTCGAGGCATCATCCTTGGCTGGATATATTGTTTTAATATTTTGAGAGTTGATATTATTATTACTTTCAATGCATGTTATTGATAGATTTGACCCTGATATATCCAATATTGAGTTTCTTTTCAATTGATTTTGATTTTCAATTGCCTCTTCAATTTCTTCAATTTCATTTAATACTTCAGTATCATTGGAATCATGATCGAATTCTAGAGTAGCAGTTAAATGTTCTGGTATCACAAATGCTTCTGAATTGGCAGGGGTATGTGGAAAGTAAATGGCTGAAGAAATAGGCTCACTCAATGGTATGGAAGACAAGGAAACCGACCCTCTCTCTTTTTCAGTAGGAGGAGGTATATGAGATGATGTAAACTCTAGCTTCTGAAGATTAGGTTGATTGCAATTTACATTGGATAATTGACCATAAGTAAAATCTGTGGAAGATTCTATTGATTTTTTTTTAGAGAAATCTTTTTCAGGTGAAGAATTTTCTTTAACATTCAATTTGTCTTCAATAACTTTATTAAGCTTATATTGTGTTTCTGAATTGGTTTCATAATGTCCTCTAAATAATCTTAATGATTTTGCAGCTTTTCTTCCGGCTATATTATTCTTTCCAGTGTGTGGCAGTTGTTGTGATGTTTGTTTTTCTAAATCATTTAAATTTTCTGTGTCTGATAAAGATGTATCCGTAATTGAACTGAATGATCCAAGGTTTTCATTTTCAGTATTATGAATTATATCTGAAGACTTTCGAAAGGAGTTCATGTTTATAGTTATTATGTTAAGTTTGTGTTTGTGATGTATGAGAGTCTTTTGAGATAAGTAACTGGAACTTTGGTTCTAGTTCTGCTGTTCTGCTGTAAGAAGGTAGTGAGGTTGAGTACAAAATCAAAATTTTATAATATAACTATATATATGAGTTTGAATAATATAAATAAGTTATCAACCAACTGATGTTCTAAAAGAATAATATAAAAATTAATGTGAATGATGATGGTCTTTGTGATGAGAAAAAAGTGGGGGAAAATGTTAGTCTGCAATTACAAATGATTTCAGTATATATTTGTTCCTCAATTAAAGACTGATGAGAGTCTATGATGGAATGGATGATGCAGGCTGTTGAATTCTTGTGAAGAAAAAAGAAGAAAAACAAAACAGTAAACATGTATCTTTTCAATTTTCAACTCTATCGATATCTTATTTGAGTTTCTCTCTGCGGGTGCGACTCTGCGCGCTAATTTAATTATTTCTACTTCTTGGTTTCTTAATTAAAAGCTTCTCTTATTAGTTTAAATTGCGATGACATTATGGAATCAATTTATGCCAAAGACACATGCTACTGTATATATAGATGTTGTTTCAATTAACTTGTTTGTATACATGCATGTACACTAAAAATTGAAATAAATAAATCATCAACACATCTAAAATACTGATCTACCAAAAATTAAGGTCGTACCCGGATTCGAACTGGGGTTGGTCGGATCAAAACCGACAGTGATAACCACTACACTATACAACCTTCATATGTCATTTTAATAAGTATAAACCAGAGATGTATGTGAGTTTGGTTCTTCAGAAACCGGACACGGTTTCAAAAACCGGACCGAACTAACTAACTAACAACTAACGGACTCCCTGTTTCTTCTTTCTACATGAATTAGACTCTTTAACGGAATGATATATCCTGAATATAGATATTCCCCTTGGTTTGACTTTAGATTTTTTATCTTTTCTTTCTTTTTGTCTGCATAATCTGTATAGGTCTGAAACAGACATTAAAAAATAAATTTAACTAACTAACTAACTAACGGATACTTTTGTCTACTTTTTTGTTAAAGTTTACTGAACCTCTAATTATTTAATATTGTGATTAACTTTGTTTTACCCCCCCTTTTTTAATAGTGTTTAGATTTTTATCTTTTCTTTCTTTTTGTCTGCATAATATGTATAGGTCTGAAACAGACACAAAAAAATAAATTTAACTAACTAACTAACCAACTAACGTTGATTTTTATTTTATTTAATTTGATTTTTGTTCCACTTGATTTTCCAATTGATATTTTATTTGTTTTTTGTTTTAGTTTTCACTTTAGTATTAATATTTTTAAAAAAAAAAAAAAAAATTTTACCTTTCATTTATAATTTTAATCTATAAGACTTATCTTAATGACTCAAAATATATTTGTTTTTCCTTGTTTCTGTTAATTTCGTTTTTATTCTATTTTATTTTATTTTTGATTTTTACCCCAAAGTTACAAAAGAATTCAAATTAATTACATTATATTAGAGATTGCTTAATATACTACATTAGATGTTAAAGTAGTTTGGTCATTAATAGGTTTTTTATTGTTTTCCTGATAAAGGCGAGAGTTGTGATTCTTTTGTCTACTTTTTTGTTAAAGTTTGCTGATCCTCTAGTTTTTTAATATTGTGATTAACTTCGTTTTACCCCCCTCTTTTAATAGCGTTTAGATTTTCTTTTTTATAAAGACAAATTTAGTCACTCTTCGATTTCGGCTCCCTTTTTCTTTGATATACACAGCATATATATAATAAGCCTAAATATATAAGAATTTAGTAAAACTGAAACTATAGTTGTTATTATAAGACTTCAGTATTAAAAGCTAGCATAAAGTGAAGACTCTAAATATAAAAAGAAGGAAGATTTAATAATTGTAACACCACACATATACAAAGAAATCACTAACTGAAAATTTAAGATTAATTATTATATCTATCGATTTAACCGCAGCTGTGTATAATTCATTTTATCAGTTGATTGAAAAAACCATAATATGTATTTAATTAAAGAATTATATAAATGAATAAAAATAAATTGTAAACCTCTATACGTGAATTAGTAAAATTAAAATTGTTCTAAAAAAAATCTAATATATGTGTGAATGAAATCGATATATTAATACCACTAAATAAATTGGTCATCAACCACGCATCAATTATTGGTTTTTTCCTGAAGAATCTTATTTTCTCCTTCCTTTGAATCTTTCAAAAGCTCTTCTTCAAAATCTAAGTTTTCTTGAATATCCCACAATTCCTTATACAAAGATTCCTTTTGTATAAGACCATGATGGGTACCTTCTTCTAAAACTTCACCAGATTTTAAAACAATAATCTTATCTGAATCTGCAATGGTTCTTAATCTATGAGCAATACTAACATTAGTTTTCTTACTTTGTTTAAACAAGCTTCTTATAGTTCTTAGTAACGCTTGTTCAGTGTGTGTATCTAAAGCTGAAGTAGCTTCATCAAAAAATGTAATTGGTGCATCTTTCAACAATAATCTTCCGATTGCCAATCTTTGTTTTTCACCCCCTGAAATCATCATACCTCTTTCACCAACTATAGTTTGTTCACCATCTGGTAAATCCTTGATTAACTTATCAAGTTGAACTTTTGAAATAACTTCCATAATATCTTTATCGGTTGCTTCTAAGTTACCATATCTCATATTTTCAAGAATAGTTTCATTAAATAAAGGTGTATCTTGAGGAACAACACCTATAGCTCTTCTTAAACTTTCAACATCAACATCTCTGATATCCTGTCCATCAATCAAAATTCTACCCGATGAAACATCATAAAATCTGAAAACTAATCTTAAGATTGTTGACTTACCACTTCCTGATGGACCAACAATTGCAACCTTTTGGCCAGCTGGAATAGTGAATGAACAGTTCTTTATAATTGGTCTATCAGGATGGTAACCAAATGTAACATTTTCAAATTTAATCTCACCACCACGACTTAAATCTAAAGCAGGTGCATTGGGTTTCGATTGAATCTTAACTTGGTACTTTTGTAACTTAAATAATGATTCCATATCCAATAAAGATTGTTTCAATTCACGATAAACAGAACCTAAAAAGTTTAATGGAACAGAAAGTTGAAAAACCAATTGATTAATTAAAACTAAATCACCAACTGTTAAATTTCCAGCTGCCACACCCTGACAAGCCATATACATCATTGAAGTTAATGCAGCAGTGAAAATTAAATTTTGACCTGAATTTAAAAAAGCTAAAGAAGTTGCAACTTTAATAGAAGCATCCCTATACTTGGTTAAAGCACCATCATACTTAGCAGATTGAAAAGCTTCATTATTGAAATATTTGACTGATTCATAATTAATTAAAGAATCTAAAGCAACACTTGCAGCTTTTTGATCTGCATTGTTAGCCTTTCTTCTAAAACCTGTTCTCCAGGTAGTAGTTCTAATAGTAAAAACAGAATAAGCAGCCATAGTCAACAATGTAACAGCAGCAAAAGAAGCACCATAATTGTAAGTTAAAATACCACAAACAACAGAAATTTCAAAAGTGATTGGAAGAATATGAAAAACCATAGCCGTCAAAACATACGATATACCTTTAGTACCTCTATCGATAGCTCTTGTCAACCCACCAGTTTGCCTGGACAAATGGAAATTCAAATCTAAATTCAATAAATGAACAAAGGTGTTATGTGCAACTTTCATAATTGTACCTTGGGCCACTTTAGCAAAAATTGCATTTCTTAATTCACCAAATAACACAGCACCAAATCTAGTGAATCCATAAGCCAAAATAATAGCACCAATTGATGTAGTCAATAAACCTGCTTGAGATACCCAATCAATATTCATTTGATCAATAATACTTTTAAAAAAAAAAGGAACTTGAACATTCAATAACTTAGCTGTAATTAACATTGTTAGAGCTAATATAACCCTAAATTTTGCCCATGGATTTTCTTTAGGCCATATATAACCCAACAAGTCTTTAATAATTTTCACTTGTGATGGTCTACCCTTCTTTGGAGGAGGAGGAGTAGCTAACGTGGGTCTTTTTTCATGAATTTTAGATGTAGTAGATGTTGGAATTTCTTTTAAAAAATTAATAGGAGATATATGAAAATTTCTTGACTGTAAAAATAAGCATGATTGAAGATGAGTTGGTTTATTTAGTTGAAACGATGAAGAAGGTAAATATTGCAAAACAGGCCCTGATGATTGAGGTTTTGAGAAGGAAACGGATGCTGTGGAAAATGATCTTGAAGAGAGCAACAATGAGCCCAGAAATAATTTCGAGTGGTTACGACAGAACACTGACGAAATTTCCCTAGAAACAGACATAGTTTTTCAAGAATATAAAACTATGCTAAATGCTTTATGGATTGTAAGAAATAAAGGTGTCGTGAAGGTAGAAGCAGGCAGTCGAATTATAATTAAGAGTACAACTTATACTTATTCTTCTTATTCTCGCTAATTAACTTCTCGATATCATAGGCTGTCTCTCAAAACAAATGAGCCACACAAATTGACAAAATTGATTTGTGCGCGCGGCGCGCGCGTACGCATGCGTACCTGTATTATAAAGCGCTGCTACCAAATCGAAGTTATATCGAACTGATCAAATTAATTATTGCTCCCATATGCAGTACATGTACATGTATCTTAGTATCTCGAATTAATGATCGATTCTTATAACATTGATATATAGCATTAATTGATTAATCGGAAACTCACTTTTCATATATATATGCACTCAAATTATAATTAATTGAATTAACAAAAAACATTCATGCATCCTTTCTTATGTAAAATGTAGCAATCAAAGATGATTTAATTGGTCATATCACTCATTTATATATATACAGCAATATACCCAAATTCCAAATTGATATGTCACATATGGGGTGATAACTTAAATATTCGACTTTGCTTTTTCTCAATTAATCAATTTAAATTCCCCTGGGCCCTGGGCCCTGGCCTAGCTGGTTGCTAGAGCTCTATAGTTGCCTTTCAACGTACAGAACGGTTCATATATAGAATATAAATCAGTTGAAGCTAATTGAATTAACCAATCTAACGTATACATGTAGTAGTATACCCATATCATTCTTCATATATGTTCATTTTTTTTCTCGGAATTAAACTACCGAAACTAAAGGTAATAAGCATAGGAATTAACCTTTTTTGGTCAATTATGATCTATTTGGGGATAAATATATATTGCAACGTTAACCCAATTACATGTACAGTATGTACATATGTCATATATGAAGAAAGCGAAGTTGTTTTTGTACAGATAACGTTAACGTTAACGTACGTGTACATGCATGCAGAAAAAAAGGCTCAAGAGCCAAAAAGCATCGAGACCCCAATATTAATACATTAATTGATCAAATTTTTATATAACTCATCAAGTTCATTTAGCTGCCATTTTCCGGGTATCTCAGAGTATAAGTACCTAGTAATTTCTTGAATTGCTTATACTGATTATTTCATACTCAATTTATCTTTGATAAAAAATCATAATTGTTTAAATAAGATATAATGACCAATTTCAAAAATAAATATGATTGTGCAACAAATCCAGAACAAGTTCTAAATTATAAAACTGAAGACTTTTTTAAAATTCCTACAGAAGATACAGGTATTCATATGAAATTAACAGACATTGAATTTTTAAAAGGTCAAACAATCAATCCACAATTAACTCTTTGCACAACATCAGACGATGAAGAATTCAAATTTCATGAAGGCAATGATTTAGGTAGTTTAGAAGATAATTTCAATGGAGAACTTGTAAATTCCCCAATTCAATCAACAATTCAGCTGGAAGAAAATTACGTTACAACCACCAGTATCCAAGGTTTTGGAGATTCTTCTAAAGATACTTCACAATTTAAGTTTTTAAACCCATTTCAAGAAGAAGATAATGAAATTAATCAATTTAATTCTGAAATCGATTTTCAACATAGTCCTATTCCCGTGGAATCATTTTTTGGAGAACTGTTTTGCAATACTACCAATAATAGCAACGATTTTATTAATAATGATGATACAATTAATATTATTCCAGATAATAATAAGTCAAAAATGAAACATAGAGTTTGCAAGAGAAAAAGAGAAGATGATTATTTGGAATTTGAGGAAGACGATAATGATACTTATAATGTTAAGAATTGTATTCGTAATTCAAGACGAAAATATTCCAGTTCTTCAAATAGTGCACCTAAAGTTATTAAGAAAGATAAGAGAAAAACTGATAATCGACCTTATGACCCATTCTATTGGTCAAAAAGAAATAGAGATTCTGAGGTTAGATTAGAAGAAGAAGCTCCACCAAATTGGATAATTGAATTTTCACCATCTTTAAAGAGTTTAGCAAAAACATCATCAATATTATCTAATATGCTTTTGAGAGATTTCGATTTTTTAGAAAGTTTTTCCAATGGGAAAATTCAAGATCAATTTTCAAAAGAATTAAGTTCTGAATGTTCGACAACTGATAACTCAATGTCATCCATACCTACTTTAAGAAGTTATTCCACAGTTTCATTAAAAAAAGATGATGACTTAGACAGTGAAAATGAAAGAGTCCCATCACTTACCAATACATGTTCAACTAGACCATCAATCGACTCTGTATATAGCACAGTGAATTCTGGAAACAGGAGAAGAAAACTAGGTGATGAAATTCATTGGAAACCAACAGCAACAGGTGGATTATGGGAACTACATAAACTTTTTCATTTAGATCAAAAAGAGGTGAGTAAATTACTTTCAAACAATGACTCTTCATGTTTCGGCATGTTAAATCTGAGAGAATTAGGAGCATGGGAAAGAGGAGACAGTCAACAAACAATAAATAAAAGAAAGAGATAAACTAAGAGTTAATTTCTTCTATATTTTGAAGTTTTAATTATATACTGTTATTTTTCTAACATTGGGGGATATTTTTATTATTTTTATTAATTATTTATTATTTTTATTATTTTTAATACTTTTATTATTTTTTTTATTATTTTTATTTTGTTATTTTGTTATTGTTATTGTGTTTTAGTTTTATATATACATCAATTAAAGGGTTTTTTAATAGAATGGAAATTCAAATTACAATTAATAAAAACATGTACATGTACGTAGTGTGTAGTACTGTGTACTATATGAAAAAAAAAAAAAAACAGGAATGGAAAATAAAAGAAAAAAAGCATAATTAAACAAAGGACACACGAGCAGCTGTGTATAAATTCCAAAGAGAAAACCATCTACAGCTAATAAAAGGGAGCATTCCTAAACAAAAACATATGAAATAGGGGAACAAAAAGGGTTAGGAACTTGAAAAATTAACATGGGGGATCGATGCATTAAAAAAAGCTTCAATTTTAACTTTAAAGTGATATAACCCATTAAAAATTGGAAAAACAAATAAAAATTCAGAATAATAATATATTTGAAGACCATATTTCCAAATTGTTAGAGAACATGTTGGTTTAGAGACACATGTAGATCGAGAAAAAATTGGAAAGCACTGCAAAGCAGATAAAATGAATAAAATATAACATATATAATTAATATGTTATTTTAATCTTTTAATTTTTAATTTAACTTAAAAATCAATAAACCAAAGTAAAATTTTATGTATTATTATACTAGTTAACAATTAGAAGTAATTAGTAGTGTGTAAAGCATTGAAATGATAAGAAATGAGATGTGGAGGGACAATTAAATGAAGTCGACTGTGAAACAGATGCATGTGATGAAAAATGATAATAATAACAATAATTAAAGATGAATCATATCGAAGATGAACAAACAATTAAAGCCAACAAATAATAATTTCGAAGAGAAATAAAATTTTCAATTATTATTTCAGTGGATGGATATATTTATCCTGATATATCATACATAATTCTTTAAAGACTTTGATAGAGGTAATTTAATATTATCTGTACTAATTTCCAAATCTTTAGTGTGTCTAAAATAAGTTTTAGCACTTACCATCAAAGGAGCATCTTCAGGTGGTGCAATATTAATAACTTCACTTTCAAACTTTTGTTCAATTTTGTTCAACTGTATTTGACGTTGTTGTTTTAATTGAGATGAAATATTATTAAACTATGAATAGTTTACTGATCACCTAAATGGAAATTTGATTGCAATAATATCTTATTCTTTAGCTTTTTTAACTCATTATTAAATTGAAAAGCAGTGTGTCTCCTGAGTCCTGTATCTAGTAAAAGAGATGTTTTGTATGTTCAGATAATGAATCTTCTAATGCTGGATTAGCTGCATCAAATTTCAATTCTACTTGGGAGTTATTTAACAGTTTGAGAGAAATGAACATATAACGAATCTAAATTAAATTAAATTCTCTAAAATTTGTGCACAGCCCGACTTTGAGAATTCTGTAGCAGGTCGTGTACCGGCGACCGGTCGGGACGACCGACGAGCAAGCAGCGACGTGCGGCGTATAAGTGAAGTTTTTTTTATTTGTTGTTGTGCTGTCCTTTAAATATTAATTCCAGGTATAGAATTACCAGAATATATATCCAAGTCAAACACACAAACAAACTAGGTCCAGTTAGTACAAACAGGCCGGTACATTAGTGTCTAGTGTTTGTGAATGAAGCATGGGCATGGCCCATGGGCAGAACTTCGAAGAGCAGAAATCCAAAGGCACGTACATGGCAATGGCCAATCAGAACCCGCACAGGTCTCTGCTGTAAATATAAAAAATGTAAAAAAGTATATAAGCCCTCAGATTTCCCGACTCTTTTTTTTCCCAAATGTAATTCGAATTCGTTTAATTTCGATTTCCACATCTGCGCGATTCGATTCATTTTATTTTCATTCATGGTTATGTCCTTGGAAGAAACTAACTCTCTCTCTGATGTCTCCACCACTAAACGTGCTCTGGATACTGATACTGATACTGCTGACAATGACAATGGCAATGGCAATGGCAATGACAATGACAATAAAAAACAAAAGCTAGATCATCAAGACTCAATCTTGAATGTTAATAAAGAAACTCAAATTACTCCTATGGAACCTGCTCCTAAACCTCCTTCTGAACCTGATATGAACAACTTACCTTCTAATCCTTTGCCTCCTCATCAAAAGAAACACGCTTTAACTGCAATTAAAGCTGTCAAAAGATTAAAAGATGGTATCCCATTCTTACACCCTGTTGATATCACTAAATTAAACATTCCATTCTATTACAATTATATTAAAAGACCAATGGATTTATCAACAATTGAAAAAAAACTTACTGCTAATGCTTACGAAATACCTGAACAAGTTTCTGAAGACTTTAATTTAATGGTTAAAAACTGTCATCTTTTTAATGGTAAAGATTCTCCAATATCTCAAATGGTCAATAATATTCAAGCTAGTTTTGAAAAACATTTCTTAAATATGCCTCCAAAAGATCTCCCCCCTCAATCTGCAAATAAAGTTAAAAGAAAATCAACATCCTCTGATTTTCCCAAAATTAGAAGAGAAAGCACTGTTGATGGAAGACCAAAAAGAGAAATCCATCCTCCAAAACCAAAAGATATGCCTTATGATATTAGACCTAAAAAGAAGAAATTTCAAGCTGAATTAAGATTTTGTGCACAGACTTTAAAAGAATTAACTTCAAAAAAATATGATTCATTTTCTTTCCCTTTCTTACAACCTGTTGATCCTGTTGCTTTAGATTGTCCAACTTATTTTAATATAGTTAAAGAACCAATGGATCTAGGTACAGTTGGTTCTAAATTACAAAATGGTGAATATGATAATGCTGATCAATTTGAAAGAGATGTTAGATTAGTTTTCCAGAATTGCTATGCATTTAATCCTGAGGGAACTCCCGTTAATATGATGGGTCATAGATTAGAAGATGCTTTTAGTGAAAAATGGATTAAAAGACCAGAAACTCCAGCTACCCCCCCTTCTGTGTCAGACTTTGAATCTGATGATGAGGTTGAAGAAGAATTCAATGTTGACATTAATTCTATAACTGATCCAACTATTGATTTCTTACTTACTAATATTGAAAGAATGACAACAGAATTAAAGAAAATGAGACAAGATAAGTATAATGAAATGAAGAAAGAATGGATGAAAAAGAGAAAATCAAAACATGGTAAGAAGTCTAAAAGAAGAAAGCCAGGTTTATCTAGTAATGGAAGTTTATATCCAATACCAGTTACTTATGAAATGAAGAAAGAAATTAGTGATGCCATGGCTTCAATTAATGAGAAAATGTTAGAAAACGTTATTGCTATTATTAAAGATGGTGTCCCTGATTTAGGCGATGATGAAGAAATCGAATTGGATATGGATCAACTTAATGATTCCACGTTGTTAAAGTTGTATAGTTACATCAAAGGAGGTACAAAATCCAAGGGAAAGAAGAAGTCTAAACCATCATCCATTGTTTCTAGCTCACGTTCTGTTACTAGTGAAGAAAAGAAAATAGAGAATCTGAAGAAAACATTAAAGCAATTCGAAACAGCTGAAAATGGTGAAGCTGAAGAAAGTTCAGATGATGATGATGATGATGATATTAGTTCAGAAGAAGAATAGATAATCAGTGGCTGGTTGAATGGTGCTTTTAATTATTATTTCACTTAGTTTTTATGTTTTAGGAGTATATAGTCTAAGTCTCTAAGATGATTTGAATTTTTTTTTCTCCTGTGTATATTTGTTATATTATTGTAAATTATTATACTTCAATCCAAAAAAGTCTGAAGATATTGAAGTAAAAAATTTAGCATATATCAATAAAAAAATAAAACTAAATAAAATAAAGGGTTATAAATATCACCAAATATATGTTCAACAGTTCGATCAAGTCCACGCCGGCGCCGCCGAAAAGTACATGTATTAATATTGTATAATTAATCATTATATTAATGTCTACATACGTACATTGACAGTCAATAATACATTAATGGGATATAATAATAAAAAACAAAACATCAATGATAATAGCCTCTCTTCAAAAGTACCAATCATTATATTTGGCGATTCTGCTTTGATTTTCAATTTAGATGTAATACAAAAACTTAGAATAAATCTTGGAATTATTGGACTACTTTCAGGAACTTTACCAATAGCACCTCAGCAGAATATGTTACTAGGATTTCCACTAAGACTATCAATTTATGAAGTTATTCATTTGGTAAGGTCAAATATTGCATATATAATCCCAAGTGATGATGAAAGATTGTTTCAAATTTATGAAGATGAGTCACATAATATTGGAAGGTTTTTTGGGGAATTACAACAACAGGTTATATCCAAAGAAAACAATATTCAATTAAAAAAGACCAAACTAGGTTTAATGTACAAAAAAAGAGAAACCAGCCTTAATAAAGAAACGTTGTTTATAGAAACACCAAATGAGAATAGTAGTTATATTATCACATCTAGTTTATCAAAGGAGGTCCAAAAACAAGAAAAACAAGAAATACAGAAATTATTATTGGAAGATTTAATTGTTAGACACGGTAAAGATATACCTTTTAATTATGATAATTATAAAATATTTAAATATTTGAAATCACAAGGTCAATATGTTTTGCCTGGTTTGCGATTTGGCGGAATTTTTTTATCTTATCCTGGTGATCCATTAAGATATCATGCACATCATATTATACAGATTAAAAGCTATAAATATGATAATATTGGATTATCACATATTGCTGTTGGTGGTAGATTGGCGACGGGTGTGAAAAAAATATTTGTTGTTTGTGGTGAAAATGAACTAGGAAAAGAAAACAAAGATCAATTAACCCCACATGAAGAGACGGAAATTGTTTGTTTCTCTTTTGAATGGTCTGGTTTTGGATGAATTAACAGAATAAGTAATTAACTCAATTCAATTATATGTAATATATCTGGTTTTACACACAATTTATTTTATTTAATCATTATTTATCATTACTAATTTATACTATATATATCTAATCCAATAACTAAGATAGTCTCTCTAAAATCGAATCATTTATAAGAAACAACCCCGTAAACAACATGAAACAAAAGCAGAAGTATACGTAAAACCATTTGAAATAGTAGTAGAATCTGAATTCAAGTCATCAGAATCATCAGAAGATGTGATATAATTCCCAACATAATCAATGATTCATCAAAAACAAAAACAAAAACAAAAACAAAAACAAAATCAAGAATAATAGTTTTTTTTTAATTGAAGACATTAAATTAGCAGAAGTAAAAGATTATTTGATTAAGGGATGTGGATTAAAGCTAGTATTAAATTAGTGGTTATAGAGGTTCTCCAACACGAATATAACGTAGACCTGGCTAGGAGCAATTAAAGTTGTATTTACAATTTATTATTAAGCTATACATGTATATAGAGAAAATAGAGAAATATATAATTTATATTAATTGTCTAACCCTCTTGAAACTATATTATTAATTAGTAAATAGTAACTAATGGATACGGGAACCTTTATATTGAGTTTTCATCAGAAGCTAACAAAAGCTCTACCTATGATAATTTTACTTTAATCACACATAACCACCCATTGAATAAACGTATATAATAAGTGTACCTTTTGAATTCATCTTTTGTAAAACTGAAATATAAATCAAATGTGCAATTTCATCTAATGTAATACCTAATAAATTGGCAATACTTGTAACCAAATGAATTGATTGACTTTCATGAATAGCTTTATGATTCAAATTATCAGCCAAATTTAGTTGAAACACCTGAAAACCAACCTGTAGTTAAAATTCAGTAGTAACAGCATCAGATTATAAAATCGAATACCTTCATAACCATAATCCACCAAATAAAGAATTTCATTAAGAGAAAACTCGAAATTGACCTAAGAATCAATCATAGAATTGGAAACAATATCCAAATCAAAGATCAGATAGAGATCGGAAAAGCTGAATCAGTTTCATGAAAATCATTATGATTAGTTTTAACTTTTAACATCATCTGTAACAAAATCAACATCATCAGGTTCATCATCATTAGCATACTCTAAGTCTGAAATTTCTTCATCATCAATGACTCGGCCAAAGTTTTTAAGATTGAGATATATTGAAAAAACTACAGATGAGTAAAATTTTAAAAGAAATCTGATATACGTGAAAAGTTAGTTATCAAAATTCTGATTCAGCTTGCGAGTCGCGACTGCTCTTCCGTCAATCGACGCAAACTCAGGGCTCACAACAGCAAGTATTTCGTCCATTATTCCCCTCACTAATTTGTGTTTATTACTCCTTTGGTTTCTTCATTCTTTCTCTTTGAACATCAATCTACAGGTATATATAGACTTCATTCACTTTATTATAGGTTGGTATCAATGACTCTCTGAAATCTCCCTGATTAAGTAAGGGTCGCAAGTCTCTGTTCAAATTATATGTGCATTTAAAGGCTTAAAGATTTATCTTCATATGTTACATCAACCCCTTTATAGAACCAACTCCAACTAATTTTATGTTCAGCAAACAGAAGAACAGTAATCATATCATTTACACATTACAATGAACAGATACCAATAAGCTATGTATTGAAACAATTACTCATTCATTCATGCTTAATAAAATGTGTTCATTTCGTTACAACAACCAACAATGTGATAGTGACTTGAGTATTCTATCGGTTGAAAAGTTACCAGTAAGAAAATAATATGAGTTGCCAATTCAGTTTCCATAAAAAATGATTCATCAATCAAATTGAATTAGCTTAACAAGTGGTACGAACAAAATGTAATAACTTAAATTTATATTAAATGAACTTTTTCTTCAATTCATGTTTTTCTTTGTCATTCAAAAATAAAGCTTCATCTAAATGTTTTTCAAATTCTTCTTTATTAATAAATAATCTTTGGCAAGAACAAAATGTTGGTTTAAGATTATGTGAGAATTCTAAATGTTTAATATAGTTTACCTTTGGAATACTTGGAATTGAACATAATGAGCATTTCATATGCATATTAACCTCTATATCACGTTTTTTTGCAAGTTTCATTTCTTTTCTTTTTCTTAATTCTTTTTTAGTGTGCAAATCTAAGTATTGAAGAGATTGAAATGAGTATTGATCATCACAACATAAACAATTAAAATTAATTAGTTTTGCTCCATAGAAGTTCTTAGATTTATTCCAAATAAGTGAAGCAGAGCTTTTATGACCTGGATTAAACATAAGATGGTTATTGAATTCAATTGGATATTTAAACATAATTCCACAATTAATGCATAAAATTGGATTTTGTTTATGACAGTCTTTCAAATGTCAAAAAAAAGATTTAAATTCAATTACTTCTGTGCATTCATTACATTTGAGCATTTCTAATGAATAATTTGATAACTTTTGTTCCTTTCTGAATTCATTCATACTTGTTCTAGAATGATCACAACCATCACATCAATTGAACAATTGAATTTTAATTTATAATTAGTTTCTTTTATATTTGAAATTTTTTTGAACACTCAGTACATGTACATGTATACTCTTAATTAACTGAAATTTTCCCAGCAAATATTGTACCATATATATATCATGTTAGGATTGTATCAATTTGTATTTACATGTATAATTACGTAAAGTATACGTAAAAGATAGGGTGCACAGATGTTATGTGTGCGCACGAGTGCGCACCGCACAACGTTATTACCGGCTAGAATAACCCTAAAAAATCTTTTGAAAATTTACCGCGTTAGACTTAGAGATATATAGTGTTTTTTAACTTATGATAATTTTCTAACTTTTTAACATATAATTATTTTTTTCTTATAAATGTGATTCATTTCTTCATTATAATTCAACCATAAACATATAACAATTTCTGTCCAAACCATCTAATTATAATCCAAAAGCTATGTCTACAAATAAAAAACATAAGGTCATTATCATAGGTGCTGGTATATCAGGTATCAAATCAGCGATTGATCTTACCTCTAATGGTGTTGATAGTATTGTTTTAGAGGCAAGAGACAGACTTGGTGGAAGGTTATACACATATACTACAGATAACAATATTCATTTAGATTTAGGTGCTTCTTGGTTTCATGATTGTCTTACAAATCCATTGCTAAAGAAATCAATTGGGAAAGATAACGTTAAATATTATTTTGATAACGGGAAAGCGGTTTATTGCAATGAAGAAGCAGGTTCATTTGATCCAAATATGAAGCTTAACCCAGTTGTTGATGAAATGAAGTCGTTTCTCTCTACTTACTTTGCTGAAACAGACCCAGAAGATGATATTAGTTTAAGACAAGCTATTTTTGAATATCTAAAGCTTCAAAAGGATTTCTTATCTGAAGATCAAATTAAGTTTTCACCTCAACTAATTAGAAAATTGGAGTTATGGGTTGGTAGCTCATGGAATAGTATGAGTACTAGGCTAATTTCTGATGCAGATTCTCATCAAGGAAGAGATGCCTTCGTTTATAGTGGTTATAAAAATGTTTATGATAATGAATTAAAAGAACTGGCTGACTTGAATGGATTGAAAGACACAAATGATTTATTGACTTCTGGTAAAATTTTATTGGAAAGAGTTGTTTTTAAAATCAGTTTCGACGATTCAAGTAAGTTAATATGTGTTTCAGTGAAAAATCCAAAAGGTGAAGTAGAAAACTTTTATTCTGAATATTTGATATCTTCAATTCCTCTCAGTGTTTTGCAACTAAAAAATAAACATGAACCAGGAGCTATAGAATGGTCACCACCTTTACCAGAAGCTATATCCTCAACTTTGGAAAGTATTACATACTCTGCTTTGGGAAAAGTGTTTTTTGAATTTGATGAAGTGTTTTGGCCAATTGATGTTGATAGGTTTTATTGTGTTCCAAATCATGACAAAGAACTAACAGATTGTGTTCTGAATAATAAATCGTTAACTTATAAAAGTTCAAGATATGATGAATTGGCTGATCCAAATAGAGTTCCTAATAGTTTTGAAGAAAATGTGATCTTTTTGAATTTATATAAATCCACAGGCAAACCATTAATTGGGACTATTATATCAACTCCATTAACTTACTATGTGGAATCAAATTCATCTGAGAAAGTTTGGGAACTCTTTAAACCAATTTTGGCTAATATTTCTGGTCTAAAACCTGAACAGATTAGACATCCAAAGCAGGTTATTAAAACTAATTGGACAAATGATCCTTATGCTAGAGGTTCATATATTGGATCTTCAATTGGAGATAAACCAGAAGATTGCAAGAAGGCTCTTATTGAAGCTAATCATATTTTTGATGGAAAAGGTAGAGTTAGATTTGTTGGTGAAGCTCTTATTGATGATGGTGAAGGATGTGCACATGGTGCATGGTTAACGGCATCAAGAGAAGTAAAAAAACTATTAAAATCTATCAATAATCCAAAATTATAAATTATATCAGTTCTATTTTTACGCAAAATTATTTTTATATTCTATTTTAAAATTCACTGTATATTTTTAAATCAAATAGTGTTTGAATGTAGATATCGAGATTCGAGAATAATAAATCAGGTTATACACAAATTTAATTACTTAGTAAACTATATTTAAGAAAGATCAAACAGAATCAATTAATGCTACATAAAAGTAAAATACAAATTTAGTAAGGTCTAAAACCACCTCTTCCTCTTGCTCTTCCTCTGAATCTACCCCTTCCTCTTGCTCTTCCTCTAGAACCACCCCTTCCTCTTGACCCTCTATGAGAAAACCCTGGTAAATTTGTTCTTTTTTCAGTGACCTTCAATAATCTTCCTTTGAATAAAGATTCATTCAACTCTAAAGCTGATGTGACTGATATAGAATTAGAAAACTCAACATAAGCAAAACCTTTTGGGTTACCAGTTAATTTATTTGTCACTATTGTAATTCTATTAATACTACCACACTTGTCAAAATGCTGTTGTAGCTCTTCTGGGACAGTGGAATAATCAACATTTCCAACAAACACTGATCTGGAATCAATTTCTTGTTTTTGTTCAATATCTAAATGAGAATTTGGATCATCTCCAGAACCCCCACTTGTGTGATTCAATTCATCTAAAATTCCTGATTGCTGTGCCAATTCTTGCTGCATTTCTCTTAGTTTTGCAGATTCCTGTTCCATTTCAGCCATTTTTGCTTTTATTTCTTCCATATTTGCAATGCTATCATTTCCAACCAATTCAGCCTGTTCTTGCTTTGAAAAATCAGTTTCTTTCACTGGTGGGATAACTTGTTCAGATTCTGTGAGTCTTTCTTCTTGATCCTGAGACATTGAAGTGGTTTAATTTGCTTAATATATCAGTCGAAATAGAGTAAAATTGGTGTTTTTCTTTAAATTAAACCTGTAAAAATTAAAAATTAAAATTGCATCAGCCACGACGGCGCAACAGTGCTGCTGCGCCAGAACCTTATCGCTGCAAAAAAAAAACAATTGCAATCATTATTTATACACTATACTAGCTATAGAGTGACTTAGTTGGTATACATAGATAAATCCCTTTCAGTTCACCTATTCAAATATAGATTCAAACTTTTATTTATTTTACGTTCTGTTTTCTTATGAAGTTCTTTTCATTGTTACTATGCTTGTTCTTGTATACTACTCTCACTCAATCGTTGTTGTCTGGTTATGAATCAATATATTCTGATGTACAGCAACTCAGGACCCACCTTTTGAATGATCATTTTCCTAATGTTGAAAGTAAAAACCCTGATACCAATGACCCACCAACTGTTTCCATAATAGATGTACTTTCATCGAATGGAAATTTCAGCAAATTTATAGTGTCTTTACAAAGAAGTTCACTTATAGACTATACAAATAACTTAGGAAATATTACTCTCTTAGCACCTCTAAATGAGGCATTTGAAGATTCTGATTTTGTAAGATTTTCACTCAATGACTATAAGCAATTTATTATAGATACTCCATTAACAACAGATGAGATACATGGCGTTCAACTTCAATATACATTATATGATGAAGGTTCTCAGTTCTTAAAGAAATTCAATGTTCCAATCTTGTTAGATAATAGAGATGGGATTTTCATGGTTGAAAAGTCTGAAGTTATCAGTTCAGACTTACTTTCAGGTACATCAAACTCTGTTATTCATGGGCTAAATTCTTTTTTGAATCAAAAGGAAAATATTTGTTCAATGCTTTCAAAAGATTATAATGATATTCCTCATAGTAATGATATAAAAGTTTTCAAAAGTTTGATGAATATCAATCATTATTGTCAGAAAAATAAACTTTCAAATTTAACTGTTCTTTTACCTATTGATGATATCTTAGATTTTAATAAGATTGAAATGACTTATTTAGCAGCAAATGAAGGTTTTATGGACAGAGAAACATTCATCAGAAATTATTTGATTGATGGGTTAATTGGTGGAAATTTAAACAAACCTTATATTCAAGTGGAAAATTTAAATGGGATTAAACTAAATATCTCTTCAAGTTCAGGTGGGGAACAGCTGGTGATCGATAATTCATTTAAGTCAATCGATGCAAATTACCTCCTTTCAGATAGTATTGTACATACTTTTGGGGACCTCTTATTTGATAAAGGTTTGATTTGGCCTCATTTCACTCCTAGAAAGTATTTATATGGTTTAAATCAGACTGAGTTTGTTGAAGAATTAGATTTAAAGAAATTGGGAAATTTAATTGATGATAATGAAATTGAACAGACTATATTTATAGTTGTAGATTTTGATGATAGTTATCGAATCTACGGGCAAATGAAAAATGGTTTGCAATATCATTTTATAAATGAGAAATTGAATCTTGATAAAAATAGATTAGTTGATTCCAAGTTTTGCTCGAGTGGAAGCTTAGGTCATTGCCAAAAAATCAAACTTTCCATAGAGGCTAATAAGCCAACTCTAAATCGGAATGTGCATATTATTGGTGAAAGAATTGAAATTGGAAATACCTTTTTATACTTCATAGATGATAATTTGCAATTACCTCCTAAACTTGAAAGCAGTATTCCACCTCTGGTCAAATGTTCTAGAACTATACAATTTTTGGATCACTTCGATTTATTAAAGTTCAAGGTCAATAATAATATGGGTTATACTGTTTTTTTACCAGTATCAGAAGCATGGATAGAGCTAGATTTGACTTTGGATTACCTCCTGGACAATTTATCAGAACTGGAAAAAGTAATCAAAGGTATGATTTTCAATGGTTTGGTGTATGATGAATTTGTCGGAAAGATTGATCTATTTAATTTAAATGGGGCTAGTATGGAATTATCAAGAACTATAGGAGAATCTACAATTAATGTTAATAATGAAATAAATTTACCTTTTTCTTTTGATTCGGAGATTATATTTAGAGACGGGGTTGCATACCCTATTGATAAAGTACTATTTCCTGATAATCTTAAGATCACTATGCATAATTTATTGAAATCTGTTGATTCTGTTGGCTTTCTTCAAATTTTGAAACTTATTGGATTAGATCACTTAATTGATGATGATAATTACTCTTTTATTATCCCTTCAACTCGCTCATTGTTGATGGATAACATTACTTCATCTCTTCCTGACTCAAAGTTCCTAGAGAATTTTGTGAAATTGCATATATTACCAGGAAATTCAGTTGATAAAATTCTTTCTTGTGAACAAGAAATTCCTACTCTTCTAAATGGAACTCATCTTTCATGCCGTAAGTTGGCATCGGGTGATTTGATGTTACAAATATTAGAAGGAAACGATCATGAAGTTCGGATAATAAGGAAGGGTTTCACAACTTCAAGATTTAAATTTGGTGATTCAAGATCTGCTTTGTTATTGATCGATAAGCCAATCAACCCCAAGTGGATAGGACATTCAAATGGGCCAGTCCATTTGCATTTACCTTTTGTCGCAATTTTTATTGGTGTAATTGTTGGTATGTTGTTACTTTCTTTAATACTTTCTTGTTGTTTTATATATGCAATGAGCAAACCCCGTTCATTTCCTTCACAAAGTCCAGTTGATCCTGAAAGTGCCCCATTAATTGTGGAAGACCAACCTGTTAACTTAAATGGTTCTGCTTTACATTTATATGGATCTAATGATAATTCAAGAATGGCGGTTAATCATATTTTTACTGGGCAATATTCTGAACACGCTGCTAGTCAGCCTATTGATTTACCACGTGTACAAAATTCAAATTCTTGCTAAATAGCAAATTTTTTAATAGTAGTTAATTAGCAGTTATTTCTAATTTTATTTACAGGTTCATGTATATGGTATCGTAAATTAAAATCATTCAACTCATAGTTGATAATTTTAAAAAAAACTCATTAATTACTTTTATTACGTACAGATATGTGTGAAAAAAAAAAATACGACAGAATAATATAAAATAAATGTAGTGTGCTATCATAATTAAATTGTAAATTGTGCAAACAAAGTGAAACTGTATGAAATTGATATTTATTTGATTTAATACTTCGAAATCATAGTAGAAAACATTTCCAAAATCGCAGAGTAATGGCCGAACACGCCCAATAAAACAAATACATGCCAAATATTATGAGAATTTAAGATGTAATCAACCCAATAAAGAGATAGGAAAGATCTATGTTTGTGTGTCAGTTCTGGTTTTTTGTCCAAATATTCTTGAAGTAAGCCCTTTCTATCAAGATCCATAATTAATTCATCAGAAATTTGAAATTTGTCAACTACTACATCAGTTCTCCATCTTTCTGGAATCAAAGCACCATAAAACAGAACACCAGCTGCATAGAAAACAAAACTTCTAAGTAAAGGAAGGTATAAATTCAAAGCATTAGTAAATCCAATTAAAAATCCTACTAAAAAGAACGCAGAAACACCAAGTGCAGCCAAAGAAACAAAGAAGAATATTCTCAGTGGTCTAGATTCAGGTTTATCAAAATGTGGGGACCAGGTAAAAAATAATCCAATCACCCCAGCTATAGAACTAAATGCCATAAAGCAGAAACCAAATAATTTATAATTTCTTAAAGCAACATGTTCTGTTGTTAAAATAGATCCTGTGATAAGAACTGTGATACCCGTGTAATCAACACAAGCAAATCTTTGACGTAAAGTGAGGGATGAAATATGTGCGTATGTGTGCCAAATAACAGATGAAGTCAAACATTCCAAAGAAGTGAAGAAAAAAATGTACATGATCAGACGGTCTAAAGTATTGGACTTTAAATAAACCTCAGTTGAAGGATAGTGAAAAAATGTTAAATATAAAATGGAAATTACACCAAGTAAATGAGTCCAAATATTTGCAGATTCATTGTGTATTTCACATACACTTTTGATGGCCGATGAATGAGTGCTATTGAATCTATACCCAAAAATAATAAACTTGTTTTCTCTAAGCTGGAACGGTAATTCATAAAAGTTCAACAACCTTGTTGATCCAGCAACTAAAGCCTTTTCATAATTATATAAAGAGTATCCTAGTTTTTTAAGATTAGATTCTGGATTAGATATACTGAATACTCTGTCAAACTGATTCATCTTTTCATCCAAAAAATGTAAACCCCATAAAACCTTCACATAAAATGCATTTTTACCATAAGTATCGTTATTCTCATTTTCATTTGAAGATAGCAGTGGGCCATAGTAATTATTCAATATTTGGCTAAGTGGGTGTAAATTTCTTTCATGCTTAGCTTTCATAGCATTCTTAATAGAGGTCAAGCTATCATAAAACGTTGAATGTTTTGATTTGAGAGAAGGATCGTATGACATATGGCTTTCAATTGTTTCAAGACTTCTTTCAATCTTTGCTAAAAAGGAATCCAAGTTCTCTAGTATTGTCTCTTCTAAAGTTGTACTATCATGTTGGTCAAGTCCACTAGTAGACAAGCTTTGAGCTCTTTCCATTAATACAGCATCAGACTCCAAAATGTGACCGTCATTAATATTAGTGCTTGAGTCATTGAAAGCTGTCTTTCTTTTTTTTAGTGAAGTGGAAGATGAACACATAGTAGACACAAAAAAATAAGTATTGAAAGTATGTAACAATCAGAACTATTTCACAAAACTGGAAATATAGAGTTAATTTGTGGTTTCGAAGAAAAGAAAAGTTGTTGTGAACTTAATTGACTGAGAGTTCAACAAACACCCGGATTTTTTAATCACACAATTTCCTCAAAAAAAAAAACTGCACAAACATTTTGCACGCACCCGGGATCGAACCGGGCACATTTTTTGTTAAGTATTTTTTTTTGAGAGATACAAAATATATTAGCAAATTAAGAATATAACGAGATAAGAAATTAATTCAAAAAAAAAATCCTACAACTTTAATTCTTTTTTATATCTACTCTTTATACTGTTTTATTTCACTTTTCAAACTTTCAATCAATTCTAACCGTTCACTTTTGAGTAATTCATGCTTCAACTAGGGTTTGAAAAACCTACACGCCCGTGCACCATCGGGAAGGCAGAAATTCAAATTATTAGCGCGCGCTGAGTTTGGTGGGTGTTTTATAAACTGAGTCTACTTAAGGATTATCACTTAGTTTTACCACATCAAGATGCTCATAACTCTTTATAATCTCTCTTTTTTTCTCTTTTTCTTCCTTCTATGTTTTTTTTTTTCTCTTATACCCAATCTCTTTTTACATTTCATAAGGTTTTTTAATTTTTTACTCCTTTCTATCTGCTATATAGTTTCTTTTATTAATTAGAGTGGTGGAGGATGCTACTAAGCACCACATTTTCTTATTTTTTAGTTTAATAAATTATATTATGTTTCGAAAAAAAAAAAAAAACATCATTGGATAAGAGTCATGCTACATCCAGGTTTTGAGTGTCTTTAAAACCAGGAGCGTTGAGTGTCTCTAAATGTAGGAGCGAGCGCAGTCCCGCCAGGCCCGTAAGCGAAGCCGACGTGCCGTAACCTCTTTGAGTATCCACAAAAATGAGAATCTTACACGGGAACGTGAAGCCGTTAGACCACACTCTGGAAATTTAACACGGGTCGATTAATTAGCTTTAAGCAGGCTGCCCCGGAGGCGAAGCCGGAGGGCCGCAGCCGTCAATTGCTTGTATATATGAAAATGTTTACTGTTAGAGATAGAGGAAAAACAGGTAAGACTATCTATAGCTACTCGGAAATTTGTTCACGTGATGCAGTCGATTAACATCATTTTGTTTCTTTATATTCACTGCATGTACATTTAGGAATATTTATAAGTATTTTACAATTTTGATTTTTTTTTTTTTTTTTTTTAACGCAAAAAATTATTTTATATTAGATATATACCATATACAATTATATATAATAAATCCAAAACACCTAATTAATCTGTAGGTTTTTTTCCATTTAGCTAATAATTTATTTCAATTTAAATACTGATTCAACTTAATTTTTTTAAATATAAATAGGCAATCTTAATTCTCTTATTAACTTTATAATATTTAATTTTATATTATTAAAATTGTTATAATCAAATTTAA
>JAJLSG010000386.1:0-30735 GCA_030567495.1 Ambrosiozyma neoplatypodis | reverse complement strand
AGTATATAATTTAGGTATAAATGTATCGAAAAAAAAACCTGAAGTATAATATTAATAAAAATGATTAAAAAATCACATTTTCTTAACTAGGGAATAAACACTTAAGTCAATTAAGCGGTAGCTGAAGCAGCAGCTGAAGTAGCTGTAACAGAGTAAGTAAGAGTAGTGGTGGTGGTAGAACTTGAACTATCAACTAAGACAACTTCTAATAAACCAGCAACTTCACCGACTAAACCAATGGTAATTTCACCAACACCATCAACTAAGTTATCAACAACAGAATCGGTAACTAAACCTTCAACAACTTCACCTAAACTTGAGACAACATCACCAGTTGAAGCAACGGTATCACCTAAACCAGTAACAGTATCACCTAAACCACTTAAGATACCAGCAACAGAACTAACGGTATCATCTAAACCAGAGACAACATCTGGTAAAATGGTACTGGCATCAGCATCAGCAGCTGGAGCAGCAACTGGAGCAGCAGAAGCAGAAGCAATTAAGACAGTTAAAGTAGTGAAAAGAGTGGAGAATTGCATGTTTAGATAAGATAGAGAATGGGTTAAGTGTTTAATGATTAATATAATTCAATTTGAGTAGTTTTGATGATTAACAAAAAAGAAGGAAATTGCTATCCTTTTATACCATTTGGAGATGTCGATCAACCATCAAAACTATTCCATTCATTCTGAGTACAGCCTCAATATTAGTCCATTTTCTTTTCTAATTTGTTAAATATTAATTAAAAAGTGATCAATTAAATAAAATAAAGAGCTAGAGTTCAATTATATAGTTTGAAATTTGTTTATAGAGTTACTTGCTTAGGTTACGTAATGTCGATCATCCGCCACTAATACTATCCAATCAGGGAACAAAAAAGACCCAACTTAGTTTCTCAATGCATATTAATTAAATCGTGTACCGTCTCCGTCTTCGTTAATACTATATAGCTAGAATTATTAATTATATATAGACGGTTTATGTCTATAGTTATATCTAAATCCAAGCATATTTCAACTTTTCAAGCTATAGCTATATTGAAAATTTGACATATATATATGTTTATATATAATAGAAATCTATATAAACATCAAATTATAAGGTAATTGCATAGCTAGCTATACATCTTCATGCAATGGCCTTTAAATGACTTTAAATCACCCTAATTTAATCTTTATCTTTGGCCTTGGCCCTTTATAACACAAGTATATACATATTGAATATATGGTATATACGTTTTTAAACTGTTTATATATATTCATGATCTCATCAATTCTCATCAGAGCTATTTTTCAAAACCAAATAGCTATATATAGGTGAACTTTATAAATTATATAATAAATAATAATTTTATTAAAATATCAATCAAATTAATATAGCTAGTCATAGGCTAATAATAATACTAATTCTATACGATTTATATTAATAAATGCATATATATCATTAACTAATTGGTAGCAATTAAATTTACTTATATAGTTAAAATTATATGAATTGAGTTCGTGTACTGTACGGTGTATTCATGTATAGACAATAGGGCCAGTTTCTCATACAGTAATATTAACTAATTTCAAATTCAATTAATTATAATTAAGTGATCAAGACGGGGTATATATACTAGCTGTATATATATATCTTTGATTAAGCAATATCGTAAGTTATATGTACAGTTAATTATAATTAAAATGGTTAAATTGATTTGTGATCCATCGATCCGTCCATGCATGAATGCATTTACATATATGTATTTCCTCGATCCACAGTTCTAAGTTCCTCGATCTCCAGACTATATGTATAATTAGCTCCCCACTCAATCTCTCTATAACTCTATATAACTCTCTATCTATATAATTAAGCTATATTATATCCAACAATATGCATATTCAGATAAAGTTACAATTGTAGACCTATATATATTTAACTTTATTTGGGAGCTAATATATATCGATATATGTAGGAATAGACTTGTGCATACTTTCTGTCAAATTAGATATATGTATTTACTTATATATTAAGTTAATTATAATTAATATATATTTGAAATTATTTCACTTATAGGTATATACTATACGGCCAGTATATAACTACGTATATAGACAATTAAGCTAGTGAATTACATTTACGAGTATATGAACTTATTAAATATAAAGGTTTTTTTTATCAAGAATTTATAACTCTAGCTAGCTATATATGAATTGATTGGGTGAATTTGATATAATTTAACGTATACCTAGAAATATATATATTCCTTTTTGGTAACTGTAGGCTTGCATGAAAAGATTATATATGTATACATTAATTGTATATATTAATTATTATATATATCAAATTTCATTAATTCAATTAAATTTCAATATATCATTTACTTGAAACTTTTCATATATACGTCAACAATTAATATGTATAGGCTATATATATAAAACAATATAATATATATGTGGTATATATATAATCAACTAGCTCATAATATATATAACTTATAACTATGTATTTATATATACGTATATTGTTAATTGTAACAGTACATATGTATATGTGGCTGACTATTGTATCGATCTAAGACATATCTTCTTTTTGACTCTATGTATATTTCATTATAATATATTATAATTTAAATTAATTGTCTCAAATTTCTCTCAATTGATCAAAGTTCCAAAAATTACATATATATACTAGTTTTCAACCTTGTACATGCATGTGTATATGGCCAATTATATGTTTATAAACAATTTGATATATATACCTATATCAGCTAGCTAGATTGTAACAAGACGTACTCCAGAAATTCCTGAATATATCATATATACATAAATGCATACTATATATATAGCTGTGATATAGTTAATCTGACTATATAGCTAGTAAGATATATCCATGTGTTCTCGCTTAGAATATAGTCCTGACGCTTTTTTTTGTTGACTAATGCACAGCCTTGAACCTCCTTAATTTCAGGTTCAACACTTTTGATTTGTTGTTTTTTCTCTCAACTGATTAATTTGAATTAGTTACGTAATTGAAATATATGATTAAGTATTGAATCAAAGACACATAAACCTTATATATATATATATACTTACTAACCAGCGTGTCTTTACTTACATTATCTAAAGAATATTAACGTATACAAATTTTCAACTAATTAAAGCAGTAGACCATGTAAAAATAGGATAGAAAAAAAAGTCTCTACATACAAGGTTTGTTTTTCTCTCTTCCAATCATATCGAGCTATATATATACCGAGTTAGTATAGTTACTATAGTATAAACATATATGTGTAGACATGTATATATGCAGGAATCACCATTGGCTAAGATAATTCTTTATATTTTTTCAACTAAACTATAGCAACTGTAACTTATATGTTTACCAACCCATAATAATTTCATACCTTTTCGTACAATATTAATTATGTCGACTACACATATATTAATTTGAATTATTTAATACATCAGTAGAAACAGTAAATTCAGTAGTATCAGTATAAGTCTTCAATTAAATCAATTTACATAAGTCCAACCAGCTTCAAACTTACACCTTAACTCTCAGACTACTTGTAGTTTAATTAATTGAAATGTAAGATACAAAATTGTATAAACTAGAAAATCATGTATAATCATCAACAAAAAAAGCTCAAGCTGATATCAATTAACTAAATAATAATTCAGATTAATTAAAACTGTTGAGTAAGTTTTCAAATTAATTTCGATCAATTAAGGAAATTATGTACAGTTCCCGCATATGCATGGAATTTGCCGCAACCTGGGCGGTGTGCATGCATGCGTACAATGCCGGAACCGCGTTTTTCACCGCGAGTTCACAGAATTATAAAATATCATGTTTACAAATTACATATGTACAACGTTAAGACTTTTACCGTGTATATATGTGAAAAGTGGATTTCTAAACATAATTTTATCAATTCAGATATAGTCAGACCAATTAAGGAAAATTGAACAATTCCTTGCAACTGGCATATAGTAAGTACGGATCAATCATATTACCAACAAATTTATTTAATTGTGCTTAACAAATGAGATATAATCCTATTTTTTTCTTTAACATACGAACATTATACATTGTTTACATACCGAGCCTATATCAGATAGCTAAGCTTAACAGTTGCGTTTATAAGTGTAAATCCTAAAAGTTTTGCTGATATCACATATATGGGTTCTACCAGTTACCTAGTTCATTTAACTTAAATTGTAATAACATCTATAGAATTCCAAATCTTAATTAATTATAATCAAAAACTTCAGATTATTCAATCCGATAAACATGTACACGTATATGGTATAATTTGCAAAACAGCTAGTGTATATATATCATCCATACATATTGATTTGGTTACCAACTTACCATTAAGGTTTGGGCTTTGGTTAAACCCTGTTAGAACCCTATAAATCAAATGTGGCATATCAGAAGAACATCGAAATTGTATAAAAGGCATCCAATTTTCCTATATTTTTCAATTCAAAATGTTTTCAGAAGTTTCTCATTATAATCATCAAACACTTAATTACTTTAATCACTCTTTGATTCTTACCTTACAATGCAATTCTCTACTATTTTCACTACTTTAACCGTCTTAATTGCTTCTGCTTCTGCTGCTCCAGTTGCTGAAGCTGATCCAAGTTTAATTTTACCAGATGTTGTCTCTGGTTTAGATGATACAGTTAGTTCTGTTGCTGGTATCTTAAGTGGTTTAGGTGATACTGTTACTGGTTTAGGTGATACCGTTTCATCAACTGGTGGTGTTGTCTCTGGTTTAGGTGAAGTTGTTGAAGGTCTAGTTACCGATGCTGTCGTTGATAACTTAGTCGATGGTGTTGGTGAAATTACTATTGGTTTAGTCGGTGATGTTGCCGGTTTATTAGAAGTTGTCTTAGTTGACGGTTCTGGTACTACTTCCACCACTACTGTTTCTTACTCTACTACAGCAACTGCAGCTTAAATTTAATTAGGTGTTTCTTCGAATTTACGCTCGTTTGATAAGACAATATTAATTATACCACTCAATTCTTATACTTATTCTATACCTTTTAGTTCTTTTTGACAGAAGTGTTTTTTTCCCTTTTGAAATTTCAATTTTAAAAGTTTTTTTAATTTTTGTTCTTGATTAACTAATACCAATTTTAATAATTTTAATAATAATAATAATAGTATACTCTATAATAATAATAATAATAATAATAATAATAATAATACATATAAATACAATATCAAGAGCAGGTTAATTGTAACTAAAAATTATACACCTATAGATCCAATCCAAATGCAAAAATCAAGAATCATGCAGCGAGTGTTGAAGTAAAAAAAGGAGGTTCAAGGCAGTGCACTGTGCACTTACTTCGGTGATTTTGGAAATTCAGTTTTATTTAGCAAATTAGGCTTTAATTAGCTACATATGTACTGCTATATAGCAATAACATATACAGTGCATACACGTACCCCTGAACTCTATACAGGTCAGGTACATGTAATGTAGCATAAAATATGAGTATAAACTATACAAATGAAGTCACAGGATTTATTCAAAATAAAACATAAAATATCTAAAGAACAAAAATAAATTAAATAAATTAAAGTCTATATGAATATCTTCAGTTATCATAAGAAGAATTCGCTTTCTCTCTATTTGCTTCAGCTTCTTTAGCATTCTTTTCAATTTGTCTTTTAGTCATCTTTGAAAAAAATATTAAACAAAAAGGCAACAGAATACTATTTATAACAATCCAAGCAATCAAAATACCAAAACATCTACCTTGATTTCTTCTAGTAGTATTGAAAAAAACAATCTTCAACAATTCAAATGCATTTTTAATTGGCATTGCATAAGTATATCTATAGATATCAGGTGATAGTTGAATTGGTGCAAACGTAGCTGAAACGTTAACTATAACGAAAAACAAAACCCAGAACCCATTCATTGGAGGTAAAACTGCAAAACATAACAAAGACATGTTTTCATTAGCACCGCCTAATGCTGACATACAAAGATAAAAAATCATCCATGCAACACCAAACCCACCTTTCCATGAATTATTATAATGTAATTGAAAAGCAGCATTTAAAACAGTTATACCTAATGATAACAGTAAACAAGTAACTTGAACGATAAAAATTCTATAAATGATATAATTAATTGGATTTAAAGTTTTTGCAATTTGACCATGTAATTTTAAAAACCATAAAACTTGAAAAAATGATAAAATTAAAATAAAGATTAGTCCAACTTGTAAAGGAGCCATTAAAACTGGATTATATAAAGGTTTTGAATCAGTTAGTTCAATTTCTGGAACAACTGTTAACATATCATTATCTCTCAATTGACCTAATGTATCTGTAGATAGATCCGATATTAGTTGAGGATAATAATATTTGGATAAAATTGATTCAAATGCAATTGCAAATTGTTTTATTGCAGGTGTAACATATGAACTCATACCATTTGGATCTCTACCAGTTTCATAATAAGATTTAACTAACCCAGTTGTATTGAAATATTCACCATTTGAGATAGCAGAAGTTAATTCTTCTGAAGAATTTTGTAATGGAATATAAATTGAACCCCAATAATATTGTTCATGAACTTTATTTATGACTTCTTCTTCAGTTAAACCTTGTTTGATTGTCCAACCTGCTATACTTTCTAATGCTGGATTATAAACAGTATCATTTAATGCTTGAGATAGTATACCAGATGAATCATCTTCTAAAACAACTAAGACTTTTAAATTAATCAACCTTTTTGAACGTTGAAACATACCACCCCAAAAAATTGAGAAAACTGATAAAAGAAATACAATTAAAATTAAAATGATTGTAAAATAACTTTTAATAAACTTAAGGTTCCAAGCTTCTTTTGAATGTAAGGTATAAATATTAGATTCAGCGTGTCCTTTAAAACCTTTTGATTTTAATTCATCTTCTTGAATCTTATGTTCTAACGCTGCACCAGTACCGACCGAATATTCAGTATATTGAGTAACTGTTCTTAATAATCCATTATGTTGTTGTTCTGATTCATAATCTGCAACATATTGTGGTTGTTGACTTTCTAAATCATTCAATGAAGTTGATTGAGATGTCAGTGATTCATTTGATGGTGAGCTGATTTTGTTTTGAGTTGTTTGATTTTCTTCTTGATTGGATGACATATATGTTTGGCTGTGTATCAGTTTAGAGAAACAAATGTATGTTCAAGTCTTCAAGAGATGATATGAAAAATTTCATGTAAACTGAAGAATATAAACAAAGCAGTTTAATTTAAGAAGTGATATCGAAAGAAACAGCAGCATGAACCATATATAAATCATTCAAGATCATCTCTTAATTATACAGAAATTAAAGCATCCATCTTTCAGATTTTAAAGTTAAAAAAAGTTTTCAGTTTTCAGTTTCTTACGCCCGACGTTTTCGACAACCGGCCGAGCTGAGAGCCTGAGCTCTATAGCTTCTGCGAGCCATGGTGTAACATTAACACTAACACCTTCAGATAACTAAACTTTGAACTTTGAACTGTATTGATCAAATAATCATATTGACTTTGATTACATTTCTTTGAATTTTCTGCTTCCATTCGGGTGGAAAATTGCCATATTTAGAAGTATATTACCGAAAATCATTTCTTTCCTCCTCATGCTTTCAACGTTTTTTTTTAAATCCCAGTCCACAATATATCAAGAGGCAGAGCACTGATAACGATGAATTAGATGATATATACTGTTTCATGTTTATATTTTCAAAGAAAAATGTAAACAAAAAAAAAACAGTAATTAAGGAACAAAACGTGGAGAATAGCCGCCGGTATTCAACAATCCACGTAGAACATGTACACAAACCCTGGTAAAACAAAAAACTAATGTATGGCAAGTTTTGGCAACTGATGTATATAATATAGACAACTGTAACTGAAGTTTTAGAAAGCTAGTAGTTGAGAGATATATGAAGCCTTAGAAAGTGTTAAAAGGATTTTCTAAAGATAAGTACATTACATGTATTTTATTACTATTGTATTGATATGGGATTGAAATCAGATAATTTGATTTAAGTTATTGGGTATCACTTAGGTCAAGACTATAAAGTAAGAAATATAATGGTAAACTAAAAAAAAACAAGAAAAAGTAAGCAACAGATTCATTGAAATAAAATCATAAGAGAAGAAAAACAAGAAAAACAAGAAAAAGCAAGAGAAATTGAATTGAAATGAAAAGTCAAAAAAGAGAAAAAGCGTCACATAAATATACATTAATCTATTTTAAAATAATTTAAATAAGGGTATCAAATATAAGATATACCTGTAGACTGTAGATAATGAATTTATCGTCCACGACAATGAACATTATTATAACCAATAGCACAAGCAGTTTTATAAACACCTTTAACAGGAACAATAAATTCAACATTACCCAGATAATCTCCACATAATCCTTGACCACCAGGCAATGAACAGTGTCTTCCTTTTGCTTTACCATGCATCATCATTTGAGAATAAAAAATTTGTGCTGGTCCATCTTTATAACTCCATTTACAACTAGCTGTACCTCTAACATCCAAAGGAGCTAATAAATCAGTTGATTGTTTAAAATCATCTGCGAATGCATCATATTCAGTTATAAAACTAGGCTGTATGTTATATTCAAAAGGTATGGCAACATTACATTGTAAATTTGGTGGACTGCAATATAGACATCTTGATGTTGGTTGCCATGAACTCCAAGACATTTCTTTGGAATGGAATATCCAATCATTTAATGATTTTTGATTTTTCTTTGCCATCCTATCTGGAAATTGTAAAATATTATCAGATGAATCTTGTTCAAATGTACATAAAAGTGGTAATTTATACATCGTTGCATAATCTGAAGCTGTACTGAAATCTGTATCATTAAGACATGATGTTAAAATATATGGAGCACCACCTGTGAATATTGCCTCAAATCCAAGAACTGTTGAAGTTAAAAGTACTAGTGTTGAATAAAATTGAAACATGAATTGAGGTTGTAGTTAAATTAAAGAGGACGTCTCAACTTAATTGTAAGTTTCAAGCCTGTATTTCTTTGAAATAGATATTGAAATTGAATTTTATTTGTAGCACAACCTAAGGTATTGGTTGACCTGTATCACTGGAATTGAAAATATGAATAGTTTCAGGTAAACCCAGTATTGGGGAGTTGTTTTTGTTATTTGTTTTAAAAGTATTCCCACTATCATTTAAAGGAGTCGTCATTGGCCATTAGCTCCTTTAAAATTAAAAAAAATTGAGTGCTAGCGCTTATCGGGCGCTCTTGCACGTACCTGCATTTGGCAGATAGTTTAACTTCCCCGGGCGCAAGGTTTTTGGCGCTGCGGCGGACTCTTAAATAACAACCAAAAATTCATAATTTAAATTAAAAATAAAATTACAATCAATTATATTTAGGTACTACATAATTCAAAAACCTTTAATTTATGAAATCAATTTTAATGTTTCATAAATCTTAACAATGGAAACTACTTCGATCAATAATGAAAATGCTAAAGACTTTCAAGCACAAGCTATACCAATTACAGAAGTTAATATTAATCAACAACTGAAAGGAATTCGTAAAACATTAACACCTAAACAATTGAATGGAAGTATAATATTTAAATGAAATCTGATAAGAACTTCAGGTTGGTAATATGTTAATTTATGAAATTCAAAATTGGATTAACACAAGTTTATAGCTCATAATACTATGTAATATATAAGAGAAATGATAGCAATGTATTTAAATTAATAATATATAAGAAAAGTGATAGCAATTAATGTGATTAAATTAATAATATATAAAAGAAATGATAGCAATGTAATTAAATTAAGAATACTTTTTCAAAATGTTTTCATTTGAGAAAATCGTGTATGGTTTAGTTGTTATTGATGCAGATTAACATTTGATTTCAGTTATTTAATTGTTGGAATTTTATCAACTAAAATCATATATTATGGGAATCTCCCCAATCTTCTTTCTGGAAAGAATCTATGGATGCTGAATTGTTACGCAAAAAATTGAAACGTTAATGATAATACTGGATCATTGTTTTATCAACGTTTACTTAACTTATCAAAGAAGCTGTTTCTAAGCCAACTTTACAAATTGATTTATCCAAAGAAAGAGATAGTTCAACTAACAATAATTTAGAATTCATTGAAATAAGTATTGAAACCCCAATTTTCTAAATGGACTAAAGCCAAGTCATATGATGTGGATTTACATTTAAAAATAGTATTAATTGCTTTATCTTTACCCCTGGAAAAGTTCAAATTTGAATGGAGTAATGCCAACTCATATGATATGGATTTCATCAATTGATGGTTCTCTTAATAGATTAAATCAGACCTTGAATGAACACTATATTGAAAGTTATCACTTGAAAAACATTACCAGATTAATTATTTTCGTTCAGATTTTTAACTATTTTTCTCTTTTTATTGGGTTTTCTAATAATTTTAAAGAATAATTAAAAACCTTAGCTACTAATTTGCAAAATGGAGATTTAGAAAATAGACGTTCAGGACCCCAACCAAAATCTGAAGGTGCTGATAAATTGCATAATCAAGTTGATCCAAATAACTCTCATGTTACATTTCACTTTTCAAGCTTATTTAAGATTTTCTTTTTGTATTTTTTCAATTGAAAAACATTTTGATAATTTACCACCATTAGCTTTAATATTGTTGTTTGTGTTAATTAAGTTGCTGTATATAAAGAACGCATAGGGTCAAATTCAAATTGATATAAAAATTGGTTTAAATTGATTTCACGTGAAGTTAGACCAGTTGAAGGTTATATCTCCTTAATTAGCCATGCAGAATGTTTTGCTGCTCAATATAATTTAAAATTTGATGAAAATTCAGATACTGAAGTCAAATTAAAGTCTACCAAAAATTTTATTAATGCAAAAAAGATTTAAGAACCAGTTTCCCACCATGAAGATAAACAGGCTGAAATAATTGAAAATGATATACCAACAATTGCCAAAATACAGTTGAAAGTTGAAACAGCATCTGCTGTATTATAAAACCTAATGAATAAACATGATATTGGTGATAAGCAGATGGAAAGATCAACTGAGAAGTAAAAGACTGATGAGAATGTGATATAGGTGTACCTTTAAAACTCGAGATGGTTGCGAGCACTTGCGCTATCTAGCATTTCAAAATTTTCAACAATTTCAACATTTAAACTAACTGACTGACTTCCTTCTTTTAAGTTCTTTATCATCCATAATTTCATATAATCCGGAGGTGTCAAATGATTGAAATGATTCAAAGAATCAAAGTTCAAACCATATAGCTGTTCAGGCCCTCAATTAAAGGCTTCCTTAAGTAAGCTTAAATTAAAAGTTATTCTTTTCAATTGATGCATTTGATGATTCAAGGTCTATGGTATAGCTTCAAGATTTACATCATTTAATTAATTGGTTTATGAAAGTTCAATTAGACTTTAAAAATATCAATCAGTTTATTCCTATAAGATTATTTGTTTATTTTATAATTGGTTTAACAGCAGAAAATAGACCAAACTTTGGATAATCTACCATTACAACTCTCATGTCTTGGTCTAGCAAGTAAGTTTTTTCCTGGTTGCCTTCATTTAATTTAAGATATTGATATTCAAATAAATCCTCTAAATATCTAATATCTAATATCTTCATCATAACTTCTTCCACCTGTCATAGAAGATCCATCTTTATTATCAATTACTTAAATTCTTGGAATTAATAAATTGAAATCCTAATTTATTTAATATGCTTTTTGAATAAATATCATTATATCTAATACGTTTAGCTTATCCAACAATACCTGGGTCTTTACTTTCTTCATATTTGGTAACAGCAACTTTTCTTAGAACTTTGACTTATTTGAATAGACCAAAACAAAACAGCAGCAACTTTAAAGTTTTGAACTATGACGAAGAATATCATCCTTCTAATGAATGATCCAATTACTATTTTCAGATTCTTTGTGTTTCAACTAAACTATCAGAAACTTGAGTTTGAATACTTTTCAACAATTTTGATTTAATTTTTCAGCAGAAAATTTATAAAGTTCAGATATTTGAAAAGGAAATAAGAACCTTGAATTGGTTGTTATATTATAATCAGCATCTAATTGGACCCTTAGTTGTAAAAAAGAAATTGGAAAATTGTAAATTATTTGAAAAAATTAACGGGAAAATTTGGTAAACCTATGAAATTTCTGATAATTGCCTTATAATGGTATCATTCAGACTAAAATACCCACTTCATTTGATTGAACCGGAACTTGGGATTGAATTGCTCTTAAGCATTGTTGATATAACTCTTGAGAGATATCAGCATTTTCACTCAAATTGAAAGTGGTCATTTTGAGTAGTAATTAAGGAATAAAGATTGGAAATTTAAGATAATTTAAGGTACATTTAATTTATTCAACTAGAACTTGAAATTTAAACAGCATTAATGAAACATGATTACATTGATTAAAAAAATGCAAAGATAATTACAAGCTTAAGTATTAAAATAAAATAGTTGATCTTATTTTCTTATATTCAAACACACGGATAACTATAGAAATTAAACAAGTCTAATACAAACAAAATCAAATTCAATCAATTGTATCAATTTACCCTCAATGTCTTTTCTTAATAACTGTTGCAAATTAAATTAGTTACCCTCATTTTCATATAAGTTTGATCATAGAATCATATAGCTATGGAAATTCATACTCGTCCGAAGTAGTTTATGCATGTTTTGCTACCCCAGCTTTTCAAGCTGGATGCAGGTTTCGACGTTCCTCTTTTCAATTTATTTTCGGAAGATAATCTCAATTCAATCATGTTTCCTCCATGCAGGGACTTATCAGTGGCTATCACCTATAGTATATACTATATATATAAGTTTATACTCAAATTAAATTAAAATTTTAAGCTAGAGTCAATATTAATAAATATATATCGTATTTATAACACCACAAATTAGAGTTACTATTATCAAGATATTTGGACCATATATAAATATTATTTTCACTCGTAAATTATGTGTATAAATGTATATCATTTATTTTCTTTATTTACACTAGCTATAGTATAATTAACTAATTAAATTAAATTAAGCTGTTTTGAAATTTATAATTAATATTATAAAACAAAATAGTTAAAATTCATAATTAAGGACTCGATTATTCCGATAAACTGATATGATTCTTTATTTAATATTTAATTCTTCTTTTTAAAGAACATTTCAGTTATAAATTTAATGCTTATAATATTGGATATATGTTTAAAGAAGTTGAAACAAATTTAAAAATATACTCAACTTTTCAACTTTTTGAGTCATTACATGTACTAGCTAGCTAGCTATATGATTCAAATTTCAAATTAATGATGTTACTGTAATTATTGACCTTATAATTCTATGACTCTATGCCTGAAGCTCCCTGACCTTCTGATATGCTGATATGGTTCTTAATTCTATCTCTCCCCCATATAAAATAATTATAATTTAATTTAATGACATCGAAAAAAGAAGAATCCGGGGAAGTGGCCAGAAACACCCGTACATCCTCCAAAGTTTTTCCACCCGCTCGTAAGTGACACACGCCACGCATTTCAACCAGTGGAATCCAAAACATGAGTCCGACAGTTTCCCAATCCAATAGTTCTTCCGCCTGTCGGAGGGTCTGCCCAATTGGGACGCGTCTTCCTCCACGCTCATTGGCCAGGCGCGCCGGGTCTGACCAAGGGGAAGGAAAAACCTGTGAGCCGCAGAGAGGGGAGGTTGTTCCGCAGCGCGCACGCCGCACGACCAGATTCCGTTAAGAAATCTTGGTTTCCGACCAGCTATGTACGTTGGCAATCTTGGAGATTTGGCAAACGGAAGAACTTGTAGTTTGAAACTTTGAGCTGGATTAATCAGATTAAGATCCAGTTAGAGAATGTAGTCTGCTGACGTGATTGCTTAAGTCAGCAGAGTGGTTGATAACATTTGTCATTTAAAAAAAAAAAAAAAAAGGTCTCGCATAGATAATAATTGCTTATTTATTACGTACATTGTTAATCCTATTGTTTTCCCCATACAATCCTTTGTTTAAAGCAGGTCTTTGAATATACATCATCACGTACATCGATATCGATTTTCAGGATTTCAAGTCAATTAAAAATTAAAAGTTCAAAACTCATCAAGTATAAATAGATCATGATTTCCCCAGTTTCTGAAATTACGAAATCTTTTAAAGGTTTTTTCATTTCATCAAATAAAAAATATAAATTACTTAAGATGTCTGATCAAGATTCTGCAGAAATCGAATCTCAACAAAGTGTTGAAGTTAAATATGATAATAGTTCAAAATTAAATACAGTTGAAAAATTATATGGTGTTGATATAGATCAAAAATTTGAAGAATTTGAAAGATTAGCTCAAGAAGCAAAAGAAAATAAAACTCTTTGGGATAGATTATTTTTAGATGTTGGTTTTAAAGTTAATTTTAAAAATAAAAAAAATATGATTTATATGTTAGCTGGTTTTGCTTCAATGGGTGGTATGTTATCTGGTGCTGATCAATCTTTAATTTCAGGTGCTAATGTTACTTTAGTTGATGCTTTAAATTTAACAACTCATCAACAATCTTTAGTTTCTTCATTAGTTCCAGTTGGTGGTATTATCGGTGCTTTATTATTATCACCATTAAATCAATATTTTGGTAGAAGATTTTGTATTATGATTGCTTGTATTTCTTATACAATTGGTGGTGTTATTTGTGCAGCTGCTCAAAATGTTAATGATTTATACGCTGGTCGTATTTTTATTGGTATTGGTATTGGTTTAGAATCTATTATTCCTGCTTTTGTTTCTGAATGTTCTCCTAAAGATATTAGAGGTAATTTAACTTCTTTATTTCAATTTAATATTGCTTTAGGTGAAGTTTTTGGTTATGCTATTGCTGCTATGTTTTATTCATTAGATGGTGCATGGAGATATATTTTAGGTTCTTCATTATTCTTTTCAACTATTTTACTCATTGCTATGTTTTTCTTACAAGAATCTCCAAGATATTTAATTGTTACAAAACATAAAATTGGTCCTGCTTATACAATTTGGAAAAGTTTAAGAGATATTAATCAATTAGAAAATAAATTAGAATTTTTAGATATGGTTCAATCTGCTGAACAAGCTGAATTAGAAGATTCTCATACTATGAAGAAACATCAATGGATGGATTTCATTACTAATGCTAGAGCTAGAAGATCTTTAGTTTATGCTAACATTATGATTTTCTTAGGTCAATTCACAGGTGTTAATGCTGTTATGTATTATATGTCTACATTAATGGGTTCAATTGGTTTCAATACTAAACAATCTGTCTTTATGTCTTTAGTTGGTGGTGGTTCATTATTATTAGGTACTATTCCAGCAATTATGTGGATGGATAAATGTGGTAGAAGATTCTGGACTAATTTCTGTTTACCAGGTTTCTTTATTGGTTTAATTTTATTAGGTTGTTCATATCAAGTTCCAATTACTGCTCCATCTGCTAAAGCTTTATATTTATCTGGTGTTATATTATATATGGGTTTCTTTGGTTCATATTCTACAGCTACTTGGGTTGTTCCAACTGAAGTTTATCCAACTTATTTAAGATCTTATGGTATGACTGTTTCATCAGCTGGTTTATTCTTATGGTCATTTGTTATCACTTATAATTTCAATGATATGTTCGACAAGCTGACTAAGACTGGTTTAACATTAGGTTTCTATGGTGGTATTGCAGTTATTGGTTTCTTTTATCAATTGATGTTTGTTGTTGAAACTAAAGGTAAGACTTTAGAAGAAATTGATGATATTTTCTCAAAACCTACTGCTTCTTTAGTTTCATTGAACTTGAAAGCTACAAGAGATGATTTGAAAGCTTTAATGAGAGGTGATATCAAATCTGTTGTTCATGGTAAACATATTTATTATTAGATAATATAAATGATTTTCCTTTACTTGCTTTTATTACTTACATATATTTTATATGTTTTTTTTTGTTGTTAATTTTTTCCTTATGATTTATGTATTTTTGATGTTATACTTTTAGTTCAACTTGAATATTATTATTATTGTTAATTTGTTTTAAAAAAAAAATTAAAGTAATTGTTTTGTAAATCTTTAATACAAGAGATCCATCCTCTATAACTATATATTTTCCTTTAAATTGAATTCAATTCATATACATCAATTGTATGAGTTAAATAAATTGCTTGGAGGAATACTTACAACTTATACAGGTACACTCACTTGGAAAGATCAACAGATTCAACCGGGGAAAACTATTTGAGGTTAGGTTCGTGTACAACTCAAATTCAAATCACTATTGTGAGTTTTCAGTTGATTAAAATAAAGTAAAGTATTATATTTACAATATTTACAATATTAATTAGTTTATGCCACTTTATGGTGCTATAATGTCTATCATAGCTATAATATAGTAAAAAGAAATGACATTTTTGGTTCTTATAAATACATGTAATTTGAATATATTTGATGGATTTCTTTAACTACATTGTAATTTGTAAAACCTCAAACTCTCCCAAATCATATCATAGATGGACGTTGTGATTAATCAGATAAACATATATAAACCTGTTCATGATTAACTAATCATAAATTCATATATAATTGATTATAATCTAGCTACAAGGTATTGATCGGAAAATAAATAAAATTACGTATACCGGTACCCCAGATTAATTCGATGCCTCTAGATCTATATGAGGCTCTATCACATGTTTTCCGGATATGGTACACACTTAATTGTTCCCCGGGCTCTCGAGGTTAATTAATTTAATTCACCCAATAACAATTCATCTTCCCCGGAATATGGGGTTGAGATAATTTTTGAGGTGGCTCTATTATTCACTATATAGCTATACTTTATACAATTAATTAATTATACACAAATTAACAATACATTAATATCATTTATCGGAATAATTATACAATTCAAATGATTAATACATGTATATAAGAGATCCAAGAATGAATGGATATTAGTACGTTAACTATAAATATAATTTGATTTGTAACACATATATACATGTATATATACATAAATCAAATTTGTTCTTTAAGGAATAACTAACGGAACTACGCTTATGTGCCACTTCCACTCACAATATTAAATCAACCCATTTTTAATCTCAATTTACAGAATTCTATACGTAATTGATATTCATCTTGTTCTTCAGAAAACGTTTGGTCACTCGATTAGTGAATTGTTCACTATATCCAAAATTCATCGTAAATTTTAACTATAAAATGAATACTATTTTCCTTAATTTTCTAATTTTCTTTTCAAAAACATTTACAGCCATATTATAGAATTATATAAATTTACAAATTAAAATGTCTCTTAATACAGGTGCATCGGATCTAGAATCCCAACATAGTCTTGAATTAAAAGAGGATCCAATTACAAAAGAAGGTCAAACTAATCATACAAGTTATTATGATGAACTAACTGAAGCTGAAATTAATCAAAAATTTGAAACTTTTGAAAAATTAGCAGAAGAAGCAAAGCATAACAAGACAGCATGGGATAGATTTTTCATTGATACTGGGTTTAAAGTTCATTTTAAAGATAAGAAACATATGATTTATATGCTAGCTGGTTTTGCATCCATGGGTGGTATGTTATCAGGTGCTGATCAATCTTTAATTTCAGGTGCCAATGTTACTTTAGTTGATGCTTTAAATTTAACAACTCATGAGCAATCATTGGTTTCTTCATTAGTTCCTCTAGGTGGTGTTTTGGGTGCTATCATTATTTCCCCATTAAATCAATATTTTGGTAGAAGATTCTCAATCATGATTGCTTGTATTTCTTATACTATTGGTGGTATTATTAGTGCTGCTGCACAAACAACCCATCAACTGTATGCTGGTCGTTTCTTCATTGGTATTGGTATCGGTTTAGAATCAATTATTCCTGCTTTTGTTTCTGAATGTTGTCCTAGAAATGTAAGAGGTAATTTAACTTCTTTGTTTCAATTTAATATTGCTTTAGGTGAAGTGTTTGGTTATGCCATTGCAGCTATGTTCTACTCTCTAAATGGTGCTTGGAGATATATTTTAGGTTCATCATTGTTTTTCTCTACTATCTTATTATGTGGTATGTTTTTTTTACAAGAGTCTCCTAGATATTTGATTGTTGTTAAGCATAAAATTGGACCAGCCTATACAATTTGGAAGAGTCTAAGAGATATGAATCTGATGGAAAATAAATTAGAATTTCTAGATATGGTTGAATCTGCTAAACAAGCTGAAATCGAAGGTACAGAAGAAATTAAAAAACATCAATGGATTGACTTCTTTACCAATGGTAGAGCTAGAAGATCACTTATTTATGCTAACATTATGATTTTCTTAGGTCAATTTACTGGTGTTAATGCAGTTATGTATTATATGTCTACATTAATGGGTTCAATTGGTTTTAATACTAAACAATCAGTCTTCATGTCTTTAGTTGGTGGTGGTTCTTTGTTACTAGGTACTATTCCAGCAATTATGTGGATGGATAAATGTGGTAGAAGATTCTGGGTTAACTTTTGTTTACCAGGTTTCTTTATTGGTTTAATTTTATTAGGTTGTTCATATCAAGTTCCAATTACAGCACCTTCAGCTAAAGGTTTATATCTAGCCGGTGTTGTTCTTTATATGGGATTCTTTGGATGTTATTCTACAGCTACTTGGGTTGTTCCAACTGAAGTTTATCCAACTTATTTAAGATCTTATGGTATGACTGTTTCATCAGCTGGTCTATTCTTATGGTCGTTTGTTATAACTTATAATTTCAATGATATGTTTGATAAATTAACTAAAACTGGGTTAACATTAGGGTTTTATGGAGGTATTGCAGTTATTGGTTTCTTCTATCAATTGATGTTTGTTGTTGAAACTAAAGGTAAAACTTTGGAACAGATTGATGATATTTTTTCAATGTCTACTGGTAATTTAGTTGCATTAAATATGAAATCAACTAGAGATGATTTGAAATCTTTAGCTAAAGGTGATATTAAATCTGTTCTATACTCTAAACACATTTATTATTAATTAATTTTATTCATTTTATAATCTGTTTTTTTGTTTCCATAGAATTATAAGTAATTTTAATTTTAATCCGACTTTTAAGCTTTCTAAGATTTTTAATTAAATTGATTTAATTTACACGTATTATATTCTCATAAAGAAACCATACTGGTAGTACTTCTAGGACAGTGTTGGAGATTTGTTCAATTATGTTAAGGAATATAGAGAAAATACATACCAAGCTCTTAATGGTAAAGCATGTAATTTGTTGAACTGGTGAACTAATGTAAGGCGGTGCAGAATTTAGAGGTTGGGTTAGTGCGATACACAAAATAAATCGCCTTGAATTAGACGAAGAAGAACACCCCCAAATACCAGTTGTACCTACAGAATATATATGTAGGAGGTAATACGATGACACTTGTAATATATATAAGATCATTTCATTAAGTTAAAATTACGGAGCTGTGTGTAGGAAACGTTGGGAATTATATATAAGGTTGAAGTTGAACTTGATCGCCAAGGGCCCAAGATATCTTAACGTTTCTCTATACCTATATGCATGTAGCTGCTCACTGCTGCTGAATTTCGGAGCTACATACATGTATATAGAACTAGATACAAAATTGCATACATGTATATTTACGTATATACTTGTCCTTACAATTTGAGAAATGAATTGTAGTACATGCATGTAATCCCTTTTTTTGACTTGAGAATCACTGCAAATTGCAAATTGATCCTGTAAAATGAGTTGGAACGATCTCATTAATAATCAATTGTTCACGAAACAATGGAATCATGGATTCATATTCAATGAACTTTTCCCATATAATTAATTTAAGATTAAATTAAAATTAAAATATCAAGTTAAATCGATCCCCGGAGTTTCATTCCCCTGGAAAAGGGAGATTTAAGAAATTTGTGGTAGCTTTCATTGGCTGGTTAATTATATTTAATTTTAATTTTACATCTATATAAGCTATATATAGTATAAGAGACTTAAGAGATCTTAATTGTATTGACTCTTGGTCTGAGTCTTGGTCCTAATTATAATATTAAATTGGTAATTTATAAATTATTGAAGTATGGAGCAAAGCTGTGAAAAAGATTACATTGCCTCCTAGTTAATTAAATCATCGTATATCCCTTTCAATATTTTAATTGGCAATTGATAACCAGAATTTACAATTCATGTACTTTTCTAGCTCTACACTATAGCTGTATACGTACAATTAATAAAGCTCAAGAAGTGGTCAAAATCTTAATAATCGTTCAAATAGCGCCTGGTGGGAAAAGGGGCTGTCTAAATGCCTGATTCCTTTCTATGTTACCAACACGTTACGTGCCAATAAATAAGCTATGTAACATTGTAGATTCAATGGATTAATTAATGGTTGGTGGGGTTGATTGATTAAGTTGATTAGATTAGAAAATGTTTTCAATATACATGTACATCATGAATTGAAAAAATTTAAAAAATGAATCTTCAAACCCACACAGTTAATTCACTTCTACTGTAGACAGTAGTCTGTACGTAGGACAGAATATTAATTGGAAGAAATCACTCCGTAGAAATTGCAGACCCCCGTCCGGGGAATAACAGGGGCTCTGAGCCGGACGGCCTCACAGGAGAATCTCTGCGAGTAAATTATAGTAATTAATATAATTATGACGTCGTACGTATATGATGACATGATGTAACCAAAGTCTAATCTAATCAATTCCAATCAACGTACTGGCAAATTATAAGTTGGTGTAAATAAAAGAAAAGACAGCGTTAATAATGGTAGCAGGAAGTGGATGACAATTTGAGGATATTGGAGAAAGAGACAGGGAGAGTAGAGAATTACAAGAAATTAAGCCAGACTCAATTAAGAGAAAAACCATCAAATAATTTTCATATTAAGGAAAATATGGATCGGTATAGTTAAATTTAAAACTGTTCAATCCTTCTTCCGTTAATTAAAAATTAAAATTAACCAATTATACAGCTTATATACACCTATATATACTGTACCAAATTACCATCGACGTCCGTACGTTGTTAAATTACACTTTTGTAATTTAAAGTTTTGCTGCTTTATCAAGTTAGATTAATTGATATATAAAAACATCTTTTTTTTCTGCACTTATATATGATCCAATTGTATGATTTTTCAGATCTTTATCAGTTTGGGTTCTTCTTTTAGAAGTATAAAAAGAACACGATTTCCCAATTTTATGTATGATTATAAAAAAATAGGACTTCCAAAAAATCTTCTTAATTCTTTATTATTTAAAAAAAATCAAGAAGATGTCGAAAAACGAAGCAGAACTTGAATCTCAAAGCATAGAACTGAAGAATGATACAATCACTGGAAACAATACACTTCAACCAACTCGTTCTTCAGATCAATTAAGTGAAGCTGAAATCGAATTAAGATTTAAAGAATTTGAAAGATTAGAAGAAGAAGCAAAACATAATAAAACAACTTGGGATAGATTATTTATTGATACTGGGTTTAAAGTTCATTTCAAGAATAAGACTCATATGATTTATTTGCTTGCTGCTTTAGCTTCAATGGGTGGTATGTTAAATGGTGCTGATCAATCTTTGATCTCAGGTGCTAATGTTACTTTAATTGATGCATTGAATTTAACATCTCATGAACAATCATTGGTGTCTTCATTAGTTCCTCTAGGTGGTGTCTTGGGTGCCATAATTATCTCTCCATTAAATCAATATTTTGGTAGAAGATTCTCAATCATGATTGCTTGTATTTCTTATACTATTGGTGGTATTATCAGTGCTGCTGCACAATCAACTCATCAATTATATGCTGGTCGTTTCTTCATTGGTATTGGTATTGGTTTAGAATCTATTATCCCTGCTTTTGTCTCTGAATGTTGTCCTAGAAATCTAAGAGGTAATTTAACTTCTTTATTTCAATTTAATATTGCTTTAGGTGAAGTTTTTGGTTATGCAATTGCAGCCATGTTCTACTCTCTACATAGTGCTTGGAGATATATCTTAGGTTCATCATTATTTTTCTCTACTATCTTACTTTGTGGTATGTTTTTCTTACAAGAATCTCCAAGATATTTAATTGTTGTTAAACATAAAATTGGCCCAGCTTATACAATTTGGAAGAGTTTGAGAGATATGGATGTTATGGATAACAAATTGGAATTTTTAGATATGGTTGAATCTGCTAAACAAGCTGAAATCGAAGGTACCACAGATCTGAGAAAACATCAATGGTTGGACTTTATTACCAATGCTAGAGCTAGAAGAGCTATCGTCTATGCTAATATTATGATTTTCCTAGGTCAATTCACTGGTGTTAATGCAGTTATGTATTATATGTCTACATTAATGGGTTCAATTGGTTTCAATGATAAACAATCTGTTTTCATGTCTTTAGTCGGTGGTGGATCGTTATTACTAGGTACTATTCCAGCTGTTCTGTGGATGGATAGATGTGGTAGAAGATTCTGGGTTAATTTCTGTTTACCAGGTTTCTTTATTGGTTTAGTGTTACTAGGTGTTTCATATCAAGTTCCAATTACTGCTCCGGCTGCTAAAGGTTTATATCTAGCAGGTGTTATATTATATATGGGATTCTTTGGATGTTATTCAACGGCAACATGGGTTGTCCCAACTGAAGTTTTCCCTACTTATTTAAGATCATACGGTATGACTGGTTCATCAGGTGCATTATGGGTTTGGACTTTTGTTATTACTTATAATTTCAATGAAATGTTTGATAAGTTAACTAAAACAGGTTTAACATTAGGATTCTATGGTGGTATTGCAGTTATCGGTTTTGTTTATCAATTGATGTTTGTTGTTGAAACTAAAGGTAAAACTTTGGAACAAATTGATGATATTTTCTCAATGCCAACTTCTAAACTAGTTAGTTTGAATGTTAAATCAACTAGAGATGATTTGAAAGCATTGGCTAAAGGTGATGTCAAATCAGTTATTTATGCAAAGCATATTTATTATTAGTTCAATTGATTTTGTTTTAAAAAGAGAAGACCATATTATGATCTCAGTTCGATGCATATTGTTCTTAATTTCCTCCTAATTGTTGCTTTTTGTTATTTTTCTTTATTACAATTTATTTAATATCGCTTTATTTAATTACTGTGAACTGTATTAGTAAACTAATAATTCAAATTATGTAACCCTCTGTATACATTTATTTGTTAAGTTTTTCAAAAGTTGTTGATCAAGGCTGTGCTGATTTAGGTGAACCTGGTCGTGGAAAGATCGAAATATGAATTTCTCTTCTCAATATTTCCTCCTCTTTATTACCTCGGTATCTTACAAATTAAAGGATAACAAATTTAAATTAAATTGGAACTGTACCCTTTTTGGAAAGTTGAGTATGCAATTAAAGAAAACTTGAAAAATATGTTATAACTTATCAGATTGATTTTGTAAAAATTCTGCAAACTTCGATTAATTAAAAGCGTAACTACAAAAAAAAAAACTATTATTTATCTAGAGCTACTACTGATCATTAGTATATATAGAATATTATAGATATAATGATTATAATCGTATCGATATATGGCTTGAATTTCATAAAGACGGAACAATAAAATTAATATAAAATCATGATGTGTAAGAGAATATTATAGAAGTAGTTAATAAGAAACGAACGGATTAATTATCAAAGAGAGCAGCCCCAAGATATGAGCTCATCCAGATCAGCTCATATCTTTCCATATTTTGAACTTCTGAGCTTAATTGTTATAATGAAAATGCAGAAAAGAAAAAAAAAGAACGTTATAATAAAATGTGTAAATAGAATAATAATAAAGGAAAAAAAAAAAAGAAAACTCATAAACTTCTCAACTTCTTATTCTTTCATTAATTAAATTTTGATAGAAAACAACACCATTCTCAGCTTCTGGATTTAATATACCTTTTGGATAAACTCCCATATCTAAATTTTTTTGAGCATGTTCACATAATTCAATATCTTCAATTGCAACTTGTCTTGCGAATTTAAAATATTCTTTAAATTCTTCTTCAGTACCATCAAAGAAATATTCGAATTCCATTCTTGTTTTGTTACCTGAAACTGGAATTGTTCTAAATAAACCTAAACCACCAGCATACTTATTCAATGCACAACCTGGAAAGAAATATAAAAATAAACCTTCTTCAGTGAAACCATCAGCTGGATTACAATGATGTCTTGAAAAATTTGTATAATTATCAACTTTATAAAATTCAAATGGATAAACAGCAGCTAAACCAGGATGAGTATATTTACAATGTAAACATTCTTGATAACCATCTAAGAAAGTAATAAAATTATAATCACATTCATAAATCAATCTTTTTTTCAATATAACATTTCTACAATCAACAGTTTCTAGAAATTGTTGTAGTTCATTACCAAAATAATCCCACATTTCTAATTCTTCTGAATCATGAGTAATGAATAATAAACCACCTTTAGTAATAAAATGTCTAACAGGAATTAATGATCTGCATTTAATTAATTTTTCTTCATCAGTTGAACAATCTTCAATAATTTCATTATAATCACCATAATATAATTCAATATCTTTAGCTTCATATGGATCATCAACTAAATTCAAACCAAAAAACTTATTTCCAATAAAATCAAATTGTAAAGCACCTTCTAATCCATCATTTTTAACTGGATCTTTATTAAATGCACCAACTAAAGTTAAGAAATGCCAGCCTTTTTCATATAATTTAGCCTTAGCTAAAGGAACAATATTATTACTTGTATACCATGAGACTGGCAATGTTGTTGGAACTAGACTATTATAAGTTGGACACGATGGAGCTTTATTAATAGGTTTTGATTTAATTATAGTTTCAGTTGTTGATTTAGAACCAAATCCAAAAACATTAGAAAGGGAAGTAGCTAACATGTTTGTTTTTTTGTTAAACTTAAGGATGTATTGATAAAGCTAATTCATTCTTATGTTAAATATATGAATTAAAATAAACATGAAATGTTGTTGTATTTATACCAACTGATTAGAATTTTGATAAACGGAATTTAGAAAATGAAATATCCGACTTATAATTGATAACTAACTATATATGATTCACCAATGTATATACTGTATATGATTCAGGTACATGAGTCGGAAATTTGAAATGCAACTGATAGTAATGTTGCTCTGCATAGTAAATTTGATTGTTATCAGTAAAATTGATGAATTATTCCGATGAGTGTAAATTAAAGACTTCTAATCAATTCACTTTTAAATTTTAATTTAAGTTATAAGTAAATAATTAACAATTAATAAATACAGTATATGCTGTAATATACGTGATTCTCTTCTTTTCATGAAGAGATAATGAATGATATGGATCAAAATTTGTTATCTTTAGCTTAAGTTTAGCAATTAACGTACCAAGTTCAAATCTAAACTAGTTTCATCATAATTTATAAAATATAGCAGTACATAAAAAGTCCTTAATTCTTGAATATAAATAGATTATTCTATTTCTATTTAGTTGTGAGCCTGTGACTATATAAGTATGTTTCTCTGAATCAACTTAACTATATGATCAAACAAATTGATTGGGAAATTTGCGTTTGATTTCAAACATCTTTAATTGCGTGTTGTCGACAGAGTGTCGACAGAATGTCTGCGAGAATATTCCGACGGTAGTGCAAGGGTGTCGATTCTTTAGGAAATATATGTAAAGAGTTAAAAACTACTACATGTATTTAGAAATTAAAGAAATTGATTGAATTTAGATAAGAAACTTTTAATTAAATTATAAAGGTAAACAATTTTAAAACAAAAATATCCCTCTTAAAAACTAATATACAATATAGACAGAAAAGTTCAAGGGAAAAAACACAGAAAAATACAAATGCAAATTAGAAAAGAAAACACAACACACAAAAACACAAAATAAATAAAATGAACCCATGAATCAGACATATATATAAAAGTAAGAATAGTAATAGAAACCTCAAGTAAAAGGAAAAACAGTATCATTACGTTCACCGAAAAATTCTTTATCAAATCCATCATCCAATTTAAACAACCTACCACTAACTTTATCACTGAATCTAATTCTTCTTTGAATCCAAATCTTTTTAACATTTTCAATGATAGCTTTAGCACTTTTAACACCAACTAATAACAACTTATTTAATAAATAATCAATAATTAATTTATCTGTAGATTTCAAACAACTAAACCCAGTAATGAACAAACACCATTGAACCATGCAAATTCTATGATCTATAGGATCATTGCTTAAATAATCTAACATTTTAAAAGCACCAGATGATGATTTATAATTTACATCATCAATGATTCTATCTAATGCATCTGGATTCAATTTGAATGTTGTATTTTCAGTATCAAAATTAGTTATACCATCACTACTGATTAAAATATTTGAATTATAATGTTCATCTAATTCTTTTAATTCTTCTGGTGTTAATCCTGATCTTAGTTGAATTAAAATTGAGCAATTATTCATTATTTTAGAAACCAATTTTGTAACAGTAGGTGAATTAATTCTTATACCTAAAAATTTAGGATGAGTCAAAATGTATAAATATAATGTATCTAATCTAAATTGTTGAATATAATCATAAAATGAAAACCATTGACCTAAATTCTCTTTATATACATAACCGGATAATGGCAATTTAGCTTTATCAACTCCATCATAAAATGGATGGAATTTACTTTCAATAGGTATCAAAAATGGTGAACAATTTATAACAATTTGGAAACCAGATGCTTTATGAATTAAACCCATTATTTTAGTTATATGTTCAGGCAAAACACATCCATTTTCATCATTTAATTGATTAACTTTCTTCTTGGCATACAAAATCTGTTTAACAACTTCAATTAAATCATCATTAAAACCTAAATATATCTTATAAGATGCAATTTGACATTCTAAAACACCAGTGTATTCACCATAAACATTCTCAAGATTTCTATAACCATCAATAGCCAAACCAGATCTACTTAATTGATGAACAGGACCATGATTCAAAGGTATTGGTATCCATTGATCCAGTTCATCTAAATCCAATGAAGAACCATTTGGATGGGCCATCCCAGAAGAAATTTCTAATGAAGAGAATAAATATTTAGAAAAATGTAAAGGTAAACAATCATCATTAATATTAGTATTTGAGAATTTAAATTCATTACATTTTTGTAAAAATTGTTTAGCACCTTTTAAATGAAGACTCCATTTTTCATCTTTATTTGATGATAAATCAGCAGCTAAGATCAATGATGTTAATAAAGCACTTTCGATATCATCTTTTTTATGTTCTAATCCAATTCCAATTTCTAAATGTTTTAAACTTTCCAAAACCAATTTCAATGATTTAAAACAATTTGTAATATAATGAACCCTATATTTATCATTGGTTTCAATTTGATCATCTAATGATTTCAAATAATTATGATCCAAATATTTATCTCTTTTTTTCAGCAGTTCTTCTTTATCAATACGAGCTTTTTCACATAAATATCTAGCACCAGAAGCCAGCATTGCATTTAATAAATATGGAGATTGTTTAGCTTGATCTAAAAATGATGAAATAAAAGGAGATTTGGAAAATGATGTAGTTAATGGGAATATAATACAATGAACATTTTTAATAAAAACTTGTAAATAAACTGCTTCAAATGAATTTGGAGAGATTTCTAAATTAAAATATATTTTATTTAAATCAGATTGACTCAATGAATTATTCAAATTATAGAGATAATCATATTCCAGCACAGTTGATCTATCATTATGTGGGTAATATCCATTACTTGAACTTGGAGTTAATATTGGTCTATTAGGAGATACGCCACTATCTTTTTTATTCAGACTGTTGTTGTTATTGTTGTTGAAATAATTGTTTTCAGTCAAAGATTGTGATCTTGATAAACTTAAATTAATTGCATTATCTAAAGTTTGGAAATAATCAGTATTTTGTAAATCAGGTAAATGAAAATCTTCAATGGTGCTACTTGAAGGAAAAGGAGATTTGAAATCATCAATTCCAACAATATCACTTAATAATAATTCTTGATTTAATAGTAATTCAGCCAAACCTTGATTCATATCATTACCAATATCAATTTCATCGGGTGAGTGTTGTTGTAGTTGTTGATGATGTTGCTGTGTTTGTTGTTGTTGTAATGAACTATTGGATTGTCTATTTTCAGAAACTGATGAAGCTTTAGAATTACATGCACTAGTATTAGTTTTCTGAGTTTGATTCAATAATATAGCTGATTCAGAAACCAATTCAGCAGCACTACCACCAGATGATTTACCTCCACTACCAGGTCCAGGATCAGGCAAAGGTATACCACTTGTTGTAATACCAGTAACAGCATTTGTAATATCATGAGATTCAGAAAGTCCAGATTGAAATTTAAAAACTCTATAGTAAACACATTCAAGTTTAAGTCTTTCACATCTACTACAAACTGGTAATTTTTCATCACATTTGATCTTTCTTTTCTTGCATGTGATACAACCATTCCTGCTATATTTCTGTCTTTTTCTTCTAGGTCCGGTTTTATTAGAGGATCCTGTAGTTGCTGTTGTTGTCGTTGATGACTCTTCATTGCTTGATTTTGTCTCTGATGTGTTTGTTGTTGTTGTTGTTGTTGTTGTTGTTGTTGTTGTTGTTGTTTCGTTTGAATCTTTAGATTTTGCTAGACCATTACCCGTAGCAGGAATGGAACTTCTAGTCTCTGATAACGTCTGCTGGACAGATAAATTATGATCTGGGTATAAACTAGTTAAATTGTCATTGTTATTATTATTATTATTTGATTTGGAATCAGTAGTGGAAGTGGAAGTGGAGTTCAAATTTCGTTTTTTACCAGCAGCCATTTCTTTTCATTTATAATTAGTTTTATTGCAATTGATAAATCACCCTCCTTCACAAGCTTTTAATGGCTGGGTATGAGGGGAAATTGAATGTTTGCTTGTATACTATATGATCAAGTTGTTCTAGTTGTTCAAGTCAATTCAAAATCAAATTTGCATTGCAACTCGGACAAGCGATAAGACGAGCGGCTTTTTTTTCTTTGAAATGAATTTACCAATTTAGGATATAATTTAAGAGATTACAGTGAAGTGAAGTATATGTTTAGTATTTACACAGTACACGATTTAACAAGATAAAGAACTAGAGATCAAAGTGTCAAAGGAATAACACACAAAAGAAAAGAGCAAAGACAAAGTAATAGCAAATAAAATAAAATAAAATAACAAACAAACAAACAAACAAACAACTGTAAAAATCAAAGATAAATAAATAAATATAATTATTAATCAAATACCAATCAGTCAATCAGTCAGCAGGGAATAACCAAACTAAAGATTTACGAGCCCAATTAATATCCTTCTTACCATTAATAACTTCTAATTGAGCCAAATATCTTTCATGAGCTTCAACTTCTTCTAAACCACTTGTAATATCTGCTTCTATTGGTTTAACGAATTTTGTTCTCTTTAGTAATTTCCAACCAACAAATAAAACAATATCAACGAAAACCATCAAGTAAGCAAATAAGAAATTCGTAACTGACCAATTACCAGGCAAAAACACAGTATAACCTTGAACACCAATCATACATGAAATAATAACTAATCCATAATAAGCAGTATATGGTTGAAATTTAGATTTGAATGTAAATGATTCTCTATCAACACCTTGAGCAATGACAGCTTTTCTAAAACGTAAAAATGTAATTAAAATAAAGACAAAATTAAGCATTTGAGAAGCAGTAACTAAATTAACAATCCAAGTTAAAACAGTTTGAGCACTTTTACCTAAAGCTAAGAAAGCTAAGAAACCCCAACATAATGAAAGTAAAACAGCATAAATTGGAACACCATCTTTATTACAATGTGAAAAAAAATGAGGTGCTTTACCTTCTAATGCTAAACCATATAATGTTCTTGAACTACAAAATGTATATGAATTACCAGCTGAAAAAGATGATGTTAATAAAATAGCATTAACAATATGTGGTAAAACTTTGATGTTCAGATTTTGCATTGCAATTGTATAAGCTGAACTACCAGCACCTGGGCTTCCAGCAGATAAAGCATCAGCTAATAATGGATCATCATATGAACAACAAGTTCCCATGAAAAAAGCACCACCAATGAAGAATATAGTTAAACGGTAAAAGACAGCTTTATAAGCAGAAGGTAAAGCTTTTCTTGGATTTCTAGTTTCAGAAGCACTTAAAGAAACATATTCAGGACCAGCCATTAAAAATGAATATGCAATTAGACCAGCTAAAAGACCTTGAAATCTACCTAAATCACCTTTATGAAGATACTCCACCATTGGGGTTTCCCAATATCTAAAACCATAAGCATCGTGAACTGGATTACCACCACACATAGTAACAAAGACAAACACCATTAAGCCAATAGCTAAGACAACTTTACCCATACCTAACCAAAATTCAACTTCACCATAATATTGAACAGCAGAAACATTAATCAGAAAGTAAGCAAGCATCATACATGAAAAGATAATAGCTGGGGAATAATCATCACTCCAATAATGGACTAAAGTATTGAATAATTCAAGTTCCCAAGGAATCAATGAACCTTCTAAAACCCAAAAGTTCCAACCAGCTGATTAAAAAAAA
>JAJLSG010000385.1:0-30757 GCA_030567495.1 Ambrosiozyma neoplatypodis | reverse complement strand
TTATGGGTTTTATACATTGTGTTTTTGGTATGTTCTTCTTATAAAAAAAACAATATATTCTATAATTTTTATTAATACCTAATTTATATTTTATCCTTTACGATACTATTAAATTACTTTCAAATTGTTATTAACGTTAATTAACCTTAATCGGAAACATTAATAATTATAAACATTTTGAGCTCAGAAATAAGTATTAGACTCAATTTAATTTTTGATTAATTTCTGATTTTTATCATCCCTTGATTTAGACGATTTATAGGATTTATAGTGGTTTATACTGCTTTCTTAATGCTATTTATTAACGATTAACCATCCCAATCTAAACTCAATTAATATAATGTCAACTTCAGCTAATTCAATTCAGATGACTCAATCAAATAATTCAAATAATTCAAATAATTCAAATAATTCAACTCCAACTAAATCAAATCGATCATCAACAAAATCAGAACTTAATATAATACCTGCAATCACTGGTAATATAACTTATGAAAACCCATTATTTACATTTCCAAAACAATTACAACCTTATAAAACTGGAATATTAAGTTATTCAGCAAGTTTAATTTCAACAACTGTTGGTTTCCCATTAGATTCAATTAAAACTAGAATGCAAACTCATCATTTTAATAATTCAATTGATTGTCTAAGATTAACTATTCAATTCGAAGGTTTTAAAGGTTTATTCAGAGGTATTATGGCTCCTTTAGTGAGTACTTCATTTGCTAGATCTTCTCAAGTTTATATTTATACAAATTCAAAACCATTTATAAGTGATATATTTAATAATTTATTTGGTAATGAATTATTAAAAAAAATTAGATTGAATGGTACTAAAGATCAAAAACAATGGGATCATGTTGTTAATAATATACCAGTTGCTTTGATGTCTGGTTCAATTTCTGGTTTTATTGTTAGTATATTTGCTTGTCCATTTGAATTAACTAAAATATTTCAACAAATTATAATATTAGTTAATAATAATAACACTTCTACTACTAATAATAATAATTCATTGAATAATGTTTCAAAAAATGAAAAGTTACCAACTGGTTTATTTGACGTTGGTAAAAATATAGTTAAATATGAAGGATTGAGTGGATTATATTCTGGTTTTAGGTATCATTTTTTAAGAGATGGATTTTCATCTGGATTATTCTATGGATTATATGAAACTGTTAAATTAATGATACAAAATATAAATAATAGAATTAATTTAAATGATAATAAAAAATTACACAATACATTTCAAATTTTATCAGTTCCAATGGCTGGTGCAACAGCTGGATGTGTTTCATGGATTACTATATTCCCAATTGATACAATGAAATCACAGTATCAAAGAGATATAGTTGGGAATATATTAAGAGAAATATCAGGTCAACCTAAACTTTCAAATATAAGACCTAAATGGAAATTACCAACTAAAGAAATGTATAAAGGTTTAGGTCCAAGTATAACTAGATCAATTACAACAACAATGATATTTTTTTCACTGTTTGAATACTTAATGCAAAACATTGCATAGACATTTACTTTACTATACTTTTATATATCTTTTATATATTTATTTATTTATTTATTTATTTATTTATTCATTTATTTACTATGTTGAATTAAAATCATTTGTTTACGTAATAAAATAAAAAAATAAAAAAAAATAAAAAAAAAAAAAAATTTAACAACCTGTTTTTTTAAAGTACAAAAATTTGATTGTTTTCGTTGCCCATAAAGGAAGAAGTTTCACTTGATTCCCAGGATTCTTTCCAAATTATCTTTGATTCTTTTCTCTTTTTCTCTTTAATCTATAATCTAAATACTTGTACTTTATTTCAAGTCTTAGTTTATTACCTCTCTTTTTCTTCAATCTTTAATTTTGCTCTATTCAATATTCATTTCATTCATTATAATAAACAACAATACCAATAATAAAATGATCACACTTCCCAATTTATTAATACTTTCAATATTATCATTACTAATACTAATAATACGGCCTACTCAAGCTGCTTTTGTTAATAGTTATGAATGCACAAATGCAGATTATAAAGATTATCGTTTCTCAAGTTTTTTAACAAATAGTTCATATGATGAATCAAATGGTCTGTTATCATTTCAATTTAGAACTTTTGCTTTAGATACCATAGTAGATGTTAATGAAACATCTAATTTATATACCACGTTACATGTTTTATTAACTTTTGATGATGAAGTTGTATCTGATGAATATTTAAGATTTTGTGATTATGCTCAAGTTGATAAATCAACTCATTATATTATACCTTCTGGTGTCTTTCATGGTTTGAATTTAAGTGATTCTGTTGTTGGAACTTTAAATTCAACTATTATTGCTAGTTCTTCAGCTGATGTTGTTTCATCCTCTTCATCCATATTTTCTAGTTTAAGTTCAACATCAAGTGATACAACTTCAGTTACTATATCGGATTCATTGGAGTTAACAACTATATCGTCATCATCAACACCATCTTCATCTCTTTCTACTTCTTCTTCAATATCCAAGACTGGTACTACTACTACTTCATCAACTAATACCAAATCATCTTCATCAACTAACGCGTCAACGTCGTCAAAGTTAACAACAACTAGTAGTCGAAATAAAACAACAACTGCAACTACAACAAATACAGAAGATCCCGATTTCCTACCTATTGGTATAGCTAAAAAGCATTTATTAAAAAGAGATGATACTGATACAACATCAACAACTTCAGAAATCCCTGCTGCTATTGCTGCCGCCTACGCTCAAGAACAAGCTCTTGCTGAAGAACAGGCCACTGCAATTTCTCCTGCTGCTGCTGTTGCTGCTGCTCCAGGTTATGATGGTGCTAGTATAGTTACTGAAGTGCTATTTACAACTTCAATTATCTATGGTGATAATCCATCATCAACAGATTCTTCAACTGTTTCATCAACTTCTTCGGCTTATTCAAATAGTTCTTCAACTTTAGGTACTTGTCCTGCTTATAAAGATAATGAAATTATAATTAATTATTCAACTTATGTTGGTAAAAGAAATATGTTTGGTGGTTATAAAATCCAAATTGCAGTCATTGCTCCAAGTTCAGAACATCAAACTTTAGCATGTACTTATGCTTATGCAAATGTTGAATTAGATAAAAAAATTCCTTTATTTATGGTTATATTTCATTCACTTGTTTTAGGTTTGATTTTCTTTGCAAATACATTAAATACTTTTCTGTCTCCTTATCAAGATGCAAAAGATCCATTTTTAATGATTACTGCAAGTATTTGTAATACACCTTTATTAAATCAATTATCTCCAAATTATGTTGATTTTTTACAATATTTATATTATATGTTTTTCATGGCTGCTTTGAATTTACGTTATCCAGGTTTTTTCATACCTCTGATGACTTCATTAAGATGGGCAGGTTTAGCTCTTATGCCAAATGGTATTAAAGCAATTTCAGTAGATAATATTTATGAAACTATTTTTTCAGGTGGTATTAAAGCTTTAACAATTGATTCATACTATGGTAATGCAACTTATACTTGGAAAAATTTCTTATGGATTGGTGCAATTTATATTGGTGTTCATTGTTTCTTTCATGTTTCAGTTAAAATATTAGTTGAAATTTTAGTTACACCAAAAGATGAAAGAACATGTTTTTGGAAACTTTTAAAGAATTCTTATTTAGTTTGTATTGGGCAAATACTTTCTGCAATTTTGAAAGGTATTACAATTCCATTTTTAGTTTATTCATCATTTTTATTATCATCTGCTGATTCAAGTATATATGGTGGACCTGAAACTCAAACAAAATTTAAAGTTTGGTCATTAGTTACAAGTTCAATTTGTTTATTTGGTTATTTAGTAATTTTATTATATTTTAATATTAAATATGTTTTTTCAAGAAGAAATAGGGAAAAATTATATCAATCATTAAATGTTATTTTAGTTTGGCAATCATTATATACTTTATATGATCCAAGAAAAGTTGGATTTTTTATAATTGATCATTTAGATTTATTATTATTTGGTTTGTCAGTTGGTACATTACAAAGATATGGTATTGCACAATTAATTATAATTATAGTTACACAAGTTTTTTATTTTTGTTTAATTCTGTTATGTCAACCTTATTATTCAAAAACTAGAATGAATAGAAATAAAGTTTTAGCTTCATTTTTTAAGATAATTATATCAATTTTACATATTCCATTAATTTCAAATTTAAATAATACAACTATTGTTAGATCAAGAGTTTCATTATCAATTATTGTTTTTCATATGATTGTTATAATTGGATTATTTTTAGTTCCAACAATTTTAAATATTTATAGATGTATCATTGAACATTATAAATATAGAAAAGGTATATTGGGTATTGATATACCTAATTATAGAGAAAAAGGTGATCTGATTGAATTACCAATGACTGCAGGTGGTGCTGGTAATAGTATATACGATGATAGAGGTAGTTTAAATTATTCTGATTTATTTTCATTACCTCATAGAATTCATAAATCAAATTCATTAAATTCAATTGCATCATCTTCTGAAAATATTCAATTATCTGATAAACGTGTATTACCTGGTGTTTCAGTTTCCAATTCTTATTTACCTAATTTATCAACTAATAATCTATCAACTCAACAACAATTAAATCAACAGACACAATCAAAAAGAAATTCAACTACACAAGATTGGGCTACTAGAGAAGTTGATTTGTATTATAATGCATTTAGATCTATTTTAGAACCTGATTCTGAAGTTAGAGAATTATGGGAACAAAGAGGTAGAAAATTGGATAAAGCCAATTTGATTGAACAACAATTAAAACAAGATTCTGAATTTGGTGAGAAAATTTCTTCAACTAATAACAGTAGTAATAATACTCAACAAGAATTAGCAAGACAAAAAATTATTGGATTTGGTAAATCAATTTGGAATAATGTTGGTGGTGGTAAAAATAAAAATCAAGGTGATTCATTATTAGAACCAAAAGGTGGTTTTGAAGTTTTAAGACCAAGACAATTAAAAATTAAAACAAATGGAATTGGTGGTGGTGGCCCAACTGCTATTTCATCAATTACTTCAATGAGTCTTAATAAAGATGATATTAATACAACTACAAAATTACTAACTTCATCAAACAATGCTAATAATAGAGATTCATTATACACTCAAACAACAAGTAATTTTGATTTATCACAACTTGATGAACCTAGAAATGTTTATTTCTCATCAAATATTACATCACCAATTGATTCTGATCAATTTAGTTCAAATGCTAAAAGCAATAATAAAAGAATTACTGTTATTGAAGATGAGGATGAAAATGAAGATACCAGAGTTCCATTTGATTTTGAAAGTTCAACTAATGGAAGAAATAGTTATTATGCTCCAACTACATTTGGTATTAGTTCAGTTGATAATAATCCAAATTCAAATAATTTTAAACAGCATACTAGACAAACTAGTCATGTTAGTAGTTTTTTCAGTGTTGGTTCAAGTTCTGGTGATTGGTCAAGTTTTGTTGTTAATGGAAATTCTGGTGCTGGAGGTGGTAGTGGTCTGAGAGTTGTTAATGATGATATTGGTGATATCGATGAAACTGAATCTGTTTAGGTTCTTTATTTTATTTTTATTTTATTTTTTTTTTTTGATTTTTAATTTTTTAATTCTTCATTTTATTTTTTATTTTTTTAATTTTTCAATTTTTCAATATTTTTGGTTGGTTATATAGTATGGCTGATTTGATTATGGTCATTTTAATATTTTGTTTTTTTGAATTATGGCTGGTGGCCTATGTTGATCATATTTCTGTTTATGCTTTGATACTATTGTTATTTTTTTTTTTTGATTTTTTTTGCTTTCAATTAGGATTAATAGATTTAATACTTTTTTTGTTTGATTTGTCTTTCCTTAATTCTTTTTTTTTGTTATTATTTTGAAGTTTGATTTCTTTTGATTTTTATTTTTCTATATTCTTTCTTTGTTATTATTTGGCTACATTTTTTCCTTTAAGCTTTTGTTTTGCTTCCATTATCATTTCTTAGTTATTATAATTTTTTTTAATTTTCATTGCATCTGATCCATTTCTTTTTATTTATTTGATATGTTTTGGTTTTGTTATTATTTTTACCTTCACTTTTGCATTTTGTTTTATCATTTTTTATTAGTTTATTTTTAATGATTGTTTTATTACTATGATTTCTTTGAGAACTAACTACTTTTACTGTTACTGTTAATTATTATTGTAAAACAAATCTATTAAAAATTATACATTACTATTTCTATTTTACTTTCTTCTATGTCTTTTATCATTTTTTTTCTCATCAACTTCTAATTTTCTTTTTAGTACATTCTTTAATAATTTTTCATCATCAATTAATTCAAATTTATTAAAATCCTTATCATTAATACTTTGTAAAATATCAACTTCATTTTTTAAAATTATATTTGATAATTCAATTCTTGAAAAACTATCATAATCTAAAGGTAATTTATAATCACCATTCACTATATTAGTTGGATAATCATTTAATCTTAAATCAACAATATTTTTCAAATCATTAAATGCACCAATAGTAAACTTCTTATTTTCTAATAATTGATAACATTTCAAGATTGTTCTATTAACAAAAGTTTCAAATTCAGAATCTTTTGATTCTTTACCAACACTTCTATATAATTTCTTAAACCATTTATGATCACTAGTAAATGAACTATACAAAGTTGATAAAATTAAAATCAATAATGATAATTCAGGTAACATTTCAAAATTTTTAAAAATTTCATAATTAGTTAAAACAATACCACCTTCATTATCTTCTAATGTTTCATCCAAATAATCAGATTGTGAAATCAATCTAATTAATTCATTAATTAATCTATTTGGATTATTCAATTCTTCTTTTTTATAATTAATGAAATGTGAATCTAATTTAGAATAATTTTCAAAATATGATTTAATTAAATCTAATGGTAATTCAGTAAATTCGAAATTTGATGATGGTAATTCAATGTATCCATACTTTCTTAAGATTTCAGAATTTGGTAATTCTCCATAAATATTATAAATTTGTTCTCCTTTTGCAATGTCTTTAGTTGAAGTCATTATTAATTTTGAATGTTCATATTTTAATGTTGCATTGAATAAAGTTGTGTTTGCATTTAATGTGTCTGCTAATGGAACCATTGATTTGAAGTAAGGGTCAAGTTGAACTTGATCTAGTTCTTCTTCGTCTTCATCTTCGTCTTCTGATTCATCTTCTTCTTCAATTTCTTCTTCTTCTGATTTATTATCACAGTCATTACAGTTATCATTATCACAACATTTCTTTTCAGCTTCTGGTTTATCACAACCGTTACAACTATCATCTTCACAACATTTCATTTCAACTTCTTGTTCTTGTTCTTTTTCTTTTTCTTCTTCTTCATCATCTTCTTTTTCATCTTCTTCAACTTGTTCAGGATGATCAACATCAAATGAATAACTCATAATTAAACTAGCAATTATATTAAATTTTTCTAATGTTAAAAATTCATTTAATTCAGAAACACCTAATTGATTTGAATAATTTGGAATCAATTTATGATACATTTCTTCAGCTTGTTTTTTACCAATTCTATTCAAAACATTAGAAGGTTTCAAATGATTTAATTCATCATCATTCCAAAACATTAAAGAATTAAATTTTTCATTTGGTAATACTTTAAAATAATCAAACCATTTTGATTTATCACCAATCATAAATTCATAACTTAAACATAAAATTAACGATTCCCATTGATTTAATTGATTTAATATATTTATATTATCAATTTGAATATCTTTTAATTTAGATGTTTCAATATTAATTATCGAATTTCTTGATAATTCAAATAAAATTTCATTTTTTTTAATTGATTCAATTGCAATTAAACCTCTACCTTGATTTTGATTTCTTAAATCTTGAATTTGAATTTTTGTTGATAAGAAATCATAATTTGTTTTCAACCAGTTATTGAAATCTATAGTATTTTGATTAAAATCAGACATAATTGATTTTAAATAGAATAATAAATAAAAAAAGTAGTAAATTAAATAAAATAAATGAAAAATAAATAAAAAAAAAAAAAAAAAAAAAATCCGCTGCACCGCCGTGTTTTCTAGAAATTTCGTTTTTTTCTGTTTTCGTCCATTTAAAAAGATGATGAATTTGTTGATGGGTGTTTTTCTTTAACTGCTATCATATCATATCAACTTCAAATTCAACTTCAACTAACAATGTCTGCTGAAGAATACAAAGCTCAAGGTAATGCTGCCTTTTCAGCAAAACAATTCGATAATGCAATTGAATTCTTCACTAAAGCTATCGAAGTTTCTCCAACTCCAAATCATGTCTTATATTCAAATAGATCAGCTTGTTATACTTCATTACATCAATATTCTGATGCTTTAACTGATGCTAATGAATGTGTTAAGATTAATCCAACTTGGGCTAAAGGTTACAACAGAGTTGCTGCTGCTCAATTTGGTTTAAATGATTTAGAGAATGCTAAAGTGTCATATGAAAAGGCAATTGATTTAGATCCAAAAAATTCAATGGCTCATCAAGGTTTACAAGCTATTATTGATAGAGAAATTGATTCTGCTGGTGTTGGTGCTGGTGGTGCTGATATGGGTATGGGTAAGATTTTCTCTGATCCAAATTTAATTGAAAGATTAAAATCAAATCCAAAAACTTCAGAATTAATGAAAGATCCAACAATGGTTTCAAAAGTTCGTCAATTACAAAATAATCCTGCTAGTGTTTCTCAAGAAATGTTTTCAAATCCAAAATTAATGACTATTGTTGCTGCTATTTTAGGTGTTGATTTATCAGGTGTTCCAGCTCCTGGTGCAACAACTGTTCCATCAACTGATGATGTTCCAATGAAAGATGCATATCAAGAACCTCAACAACCAAAACAAAAAAAACCAACTCCAGCTCCAAAGAAAGAAGAAGAAAAACCAAAAGCTCCTGTTGTTCCTGTTACTAAACAACAAGCTGATGAATTTAAAACTAAAGCTAATGGTCTTTATAAACAAAAGAAATTTGATGATGCAATTGAATTATATAATAAAGCATGGGAAACTCATAAAGATATTACTTATTTAAATAATAGAGCTGCTGCTGAATTTGAAAAAGGTGATTATGAAACTGCAATTAAAACTTGTTTAAATGCAATTGATGAAGGTAGAGAAATGAGAGCTGATTATAAATTAGTTGCTAAATCATTTGCTAGAATAGGTAATTGTTATTTAAAAACTAATCAATTAAAAGAAGCTATTGAAAATTTCAATAAATCATTAACTGAACATAGAACTCCAGATGTTTTAAATAAATTAAGATCAACTGAAAAATTAATTAAAAAACAAGAAGCTGAATCATATATTGATAAAGAAAAGGCTGAAGAATCAAGATTAGAAGGTAAAGAATATTTCACTAAAGGTGATTGGCCAAATGCTGTTAAATCATATACTGAAATGATTAAAAGAGATCCATCAGATGTTAGAGGTTATTCAAATAGAGCTGCATCATTAGCAAAATTAATGTCATTCCCAGATGCAATTAGAGATTGTGAACAAGCAATTAAAATTGATCCATCATTTATTAGAGCTTACATTAGAAAAGCTAATGCAGAACTGGCAATTAAAGAATATAAAAAATGTATCGATACATTAAGTAAAGCAAGAGATGTTGAAACTAAAAATAATGGTAATTCAACACAATTAAGAGAAATTGAACAATTATCACAAAAAGCATTAAGTTTAAGATTTGCTCCATTAGATGGAGAAACATATGAACAAACTATGGCTAGAATACAACAAGATCCAGAAGTTGTTGAAATTTTAAGTGATCCAATTATGAATACAATTTTACAACAAGCTCAAAACAATCCAGCTGCATTACAAGAACATATGAAAAACCCTCAAGTTTATCAAAAGATCTTAACATTAATGGCAGCAGGTATTATCAGAACCCGTTAAGTAGTTTTTATATTTTTGTTATTTTGTTGTTATCCTATTAATTAATTTAATCTTACGTACTTATTTTACTTTTTTACGTAAGCGCCGACCAGTCGTGCGCCGGCCAATCCCAATCAATCCGAGTGACCAAGTGGAAACGTTAAAGGAAAGACACAGAGAAAGTGGTTGACCTTGTTTATTTCTGTAAACCAATTTATAGAAACTAATATATCCTGTTAATACTACTAATAAATAATAACTAATAATTAATAATTAATACAACTAATCATGCCTGATCAACATCAACAACAAAATGGTGGTCGTCATCATGGACATCATTTAAGGCAACAACAACAAAATAATAATAACTTAAATCCAAATAATAGAGTTGGTAAATATCAAATAGTTAAGACTTTAGGTGAAGGTTCATTTGGTAAAGTGAAATTGGCTTATCATACAACAACTGGTCAAAGAGTTGCTTTAAAAATTATTAATAGAAGAACTTTAGCTAAATCAGATATGCAAGGTAGAATTGAAAGAGAGATTTCTTATTTAAGATTATTATCACATCCTCATATCATTAAATTATTTGATGTTATTAAATCTAAAGATGAAATTATAATGGTTATTGAATATGCTGGTAAAGAATTATTTGAATATATTGTTCAACATGGTAGAATGTCTGATTCTGATGCAAGAAGATTTTTTCAACAAATTATAGCAGCTGTTGATTATTGTCATTCACATAAGATTGTTCATAGAGATTTAAAACCTGAGAATTTGTTATTAGATGATCAATTGAATGTTAAAATTGCTGATTTTGGTTTAAGTAATATAATGACTGATGGTAATTTTTTAAAAACTTCATGTGGTTCACCAAATTATGCTGCACCAGAAGTTATTTCTGGTAAATTATATGCTGGACCAGAAGTTGATGTTTGGTCTTGTGGTGTTATTTTATATGTTATGCTTTGTGGTAGATTACCATTTGATGATGAGCTGATTCCTGCATTATTTAAAAAAATTAGTAATGGTGTTTATACATTACCACCTGATCTGACACCAGGTGCTAAGAATTTATTAACTAAAATGTTAGTTGTTAATCCATTAAATAGAATTACAATGCGTGAGATTTTAAATGATGAATGGTTTAAAGTTGAATTTCCAGAATATTTAAAACCAGTTGCAGTTATTAATCCAAAGAAAGGTGGTAAAGAAAATGAAATTGATGAAGATGTTGTTAGTGCATTATCATTAACTATGGGTTTTAGTAGAAATGAAATTATTGAAGCATTAAAAGTTGGACGTAGACCAGAAACAGAAGAAATATTAGATAGTTATGATTTAATGAGAAATAATAGGGTTTTAGTTGATGATATTAAAAAACAACAAAAAAATTTAAGACCTGATCAATTACAATTATTACAACAAGCCAATAATTGGAGAACACCAACTGGAGTTGAATTTCAAACTAATGGTGTTGCTAGTAGACCAAATTCATCAATTGCAATTTTACCATCATCATTACCTGCAATTCATAGAGCTTATATGCTGCAATCATTTCCAGATCTGTCTTCAATTCAACCAGTTTCAACAAAGAAATCCAAGACAAGATGGCATTTTGGTATTAGATCAAGATCATATCCATTAGATGTTATGGGAGAAATATATAGAGCATTAAAGAATTTAGGAGCTGAATGGACAAGACCATCAGAAGAAGAATTATGGACAATAAAAGTTAGATGGAAATATTCTCCAGTTACAGAACAAGCTTTATCAATGAGTGAAGCTAGAACAGAACAAGAACAAGAAGAGATGAATAGAAATGTAGTTGCAACAGATATGATGAGAATGCAAATACAATTATTTCAATTGGAACCAAATAATTATTTGGTTGATTTTAAATTTGATGGATGGGAAACTCCACAAGAAGATTTACAAGATGAAGATAAGATATCATCGTTTAGTGCATATCCATTTTTACATTTGGCCACGAGATTGATCATGGAACTAGCTGTGAACAGTCAGGGTTAACTTCTTAATATATGTGTAATTGTATATCTTTCTGTAATAATGAAATGAAAACAGCTTTTGGATCGACGCGTCGACAGGCGTTTTGAAAAGGGAACAGAAGAAGAAGAAGAAGAAGGGAACAGGGTATCAGACAGATACAAGCTAGAGTATCATCTTGTCCATCGTCTAGTGTTGACTCTCCAGACTCTTGCTTTACTACACTGTCAGTCTCTCTATAGTCTCTATATAGCTGTCCTGTACGTCTCCCTTCTTCTTTCTTCTTTCTTCTTGTGTCTGGCTGCATCAACAATAGCAATATCTGCATATATTATAGAACCCTTCATATCACTTATCACCATGTCCATGTCTTCTTCAAACGACTACTTCAACAACCTATACAAGATGAAGACACATGACGATAGAAACAGAAGAAGACCTTCTACTCCTGATTTTAATCATTTCACTTCTTCTTCTCATAATTCTTCAGATACAAATAATAACTCACCTAAACGTCCTTCACTATCAAAAGGTTCAAGTTTTTCAGATCATCATCAACATATATCTTTATCTAAAACAATGACACATTTAGGTCATGGTAAGTTTGAATTAGGATCCCATGTTAATACTTCTCAAATTTATGCCTATAAAACTGTTAAATATCATAATAATTTACCAATTGATTTAAAACCCGTTTCACCTAAAGAATTATTAGAAGGTATTAAAAAATCAACTAAATTAGGTGGTCATGATACTGTTTCTCCTCCTAGAAAAGGTTCAAATACTTATTCTTCAATTCCATCTCCTATATTAAATAGATCTTCAATAAAATTAAATAATAATAATGATGATGATAATGAAAGTCAGAATGGAAATGATTTAACAAATTTATTAAAACAAAAAAAATCAACAATTAGTAAACAATTTCATCAAAGAGTTTCATTTGATACTGTTAATATTCAATATGCAGATAATCCATTTTATCATCCTGAATATGAATCAAATGAGGGTAATTTAGGTTTTAATAGAGATAGAAATTCTTCATCAACTGTTAATAAAACTAGAAAATCTTTACTTGATATGGATGGTGGTTGGGGTCCATCATCAGGTAAACGTGATCCTTCACCTGGTGGTCATTTTAAATCAAACAATAATAGAGCTAGATCACCTGAATTATCACCAAATGGTGGTATGGGTGGTGGTCGTCATAGAAATAGATCAAGTTCAGCTGAACGTCGTTCATTATCTCCAACTTCTGCTTCAGGTGGTTCATTATCTCCATCTGCTAAATCTTTAATTAAATCTGCAACTGATACTTTAAGAAAATTTCCAACTTCACCAATTGTTACTCATGATGCTTGTACATTAACTAAAAAACATAAATTTTATGATCAATTATATGCAGGTAAATTAAGACCTGAAATTCCAAAATTAGCAAATAGATCAATTTTATGTTATATTTCAGGTAGAAAACATACTTGGGTTGCATTAGATTGGTGTTGTAATAGATTATTAGAAGATGGTGATACTTTAGTTGTAATTGCTTCAATTAATCCAACTTCAAAATCTTCATTAGTTAGAAAATTATCAGGTGAATATCAATCTGTTATATCATTAATTACTGATGAAACTGTTAGACATTCTCCTGAATATGCTAAAATTGTTGCTGATAATATAATGAAATATATTTTATCAATTATAAATCCAAATAAAATTGTTAAAATTACAATTGAATTAGCTGTTGGTTCAACAAAAGATGTTTTAAAAGATATGTATAGTTTATATCAACCATCAATGGTTGTTACATCTGCTAAACCTTCTTTAGCTCCTTCAACCAAATCTTGGTTAACTTCAAGAATTACTGATAGATTAGTTAAAAATTTCCCAGTTCCTGTTATTATTGCACCTGCTAAAAATATGTCATTATTTGAAAAAAAATTATTTGAAGTTTTAGATAAAAGAATTGAATTAATTAATAATAATAATTTTATTGATGATGAAGATAATGAAGATGAAAAAAATTTATTAATTGAATTAGATGAAGTTGGTAAATATCATATTAAAGATCAATTAAAAGAAATTAAAGATAAAACATTTGATAAAAAATTATTAAAAAAATTAGATATTGTTGAAAAAAAATTAAATAATATTGATATACCAAGTGAATTAAATACAACATCTTCAAATGATAAACCAATTAAACGTTTAGCTGGTACAAAATCTGAACCTGTTAGTGATAATGAAAAACAAAAAGATGGAGATGAAGATGAAGATGAAACTGAAGATAATTCAAATACAGATTCTGATTCTGGGTCTGGGTCTGAATCAGATGTTTCTGAAGATTCAGAATATTCAGATGATGAAATTCAAGCATTTGAACCATCAATTCCATCATCTGATGATGAAGATGAAGATGATGATATTTCACCACAAACTCAAATTACAAAAATGAGTTTATCAACTCAAATTAATGTTTATAAAGAATTAACAGATTTACATAATAAACCAGTTGATAAAGATACTTTTAAGAATTGGATTTCATTAGTTTCAAATGAAGCTTATAAATATGGTAAAAATTTAGCTGAACAAGCAAAATCAGGTGGTGAAAAAGCAAAATTAGTTAGAACATTAACTGGTGCACCTGATAGTACATATGGTAGACAAAGATCAATGTTATTAGATGATGATCCAAAACCAAAACAAAATCCAATAACACCATATACAACTCATAAAAAATCAATGCTTGATGCTGTTGTTTCTTCACCATATGATGGTGTTTCAAGTAAACCAAGAACTTCAGGTTTGAAATTTTCTGATAATCAACATCCAAAATATGGTAGTACTAATGGAAATCCAACAACACCAAAAATTCATGTTAGTCCACCTGCTAGACCAAGTTTATTTACTCATACAAGTCATGATTCTTCAATGTCTAATTTATCAAATGATAGTAAAAAAAGAGGTTCATTAACTTCATCAATTTTAGCTAGTTCTACATCAAATAGTTCATTAAATAGAGGTTCTGCTACTAGATCAAGTATTCCTGGATTAAAAAATAGTAAATCTGCAGCTAGTTTAAGAACAGTTAAATCAAATGATAGTACTGGTAAAGAAAAGAAATCTGGTATGTTTAAGAAATTATTTGGTAAGAAGTAGTCATTGGTTCTTTTTTTTTTTGTTCAATTCATTTGTTATAGGTATACTAGATCAAAAAAAGAATATTTTACATTAATTTCATATTTTATTTTTTCATTTTATTATTTTGTTTTAATTCAGGTATACAGTCGAAAGGTTTTTATTTTATTTTGTGATTCAATTCGAATATATTTATATTTATTTTATTTTGTTGTTAATTTATTAGTTAGTTGTTAGTTGTCGTTGTTGTGTTGTTGTTGTGTTTTGGTTTTTTGCATGAGTTGATGATTGATTGATGTATTCTTTTTTTCCCTTGTTTTTTTTCTTTCATTTTATTATTATTATTATTATTATTTAATGTCTTGTTGTTATGTTTTTAGTATTATTCATAATTTTCCTTCTTTTTTTAATTTGCTTTTTTTATTGTCTTATCTTATTATTTTATTTTGTTAATTTTAACGCTTTTTTTATTTTATTACTGTTATTATGATAGATTTAGAGTTTTTACATCTATCGATATTTTTTTATTTATTATAACTTATATATAGTTTCTTAATCATACATTATTATTACTTATTACTTGAATGATTGAAATAAAATAGAATTAAAACATAAAATAAAATACAACTTTTTTTAAAGAAATAACATGGAAATTAATGTACAAATAAAAAACAGTAATTCAATTAATTCAATTAATTTATTTACGACTTGGACCAGTTGGTAAAGGTAAACCAGAAGATGGACCAGTTGGAATGGATTTCATGTTAGCTGGACTTTTAGGAGTTTTAGGTATTCTTGATATCTTTGATCTTCTTGGAGATGGACTTCTAGATCTACTTCTTCTTCTGTTTCTACTTGATGGTTTTGGAGATGGACTTCTTCTTCTTTTTCTGTATTCTCTTTCTTTTGATGATTCTCTTCTTCTGTATCTATCTCTGTCTCTTTCTCTGTCTCTTTCTCTATCTCTATCTCTATCTCTGTCTCTGATATCTCTTTCTCTTTCTCTGTTGTCTCTATCTCTTTCTTTGTTGTCTCTGTCTCTGTTTCTATATCGATCTCTTGAACTATCTCTTCTTCTAGGTCTATCTGGTAAGTCATGTCTATGATTTGGAGTTGATGATGAACTTGAACTTGGTCTACTTGATCTTTCTTTTAATCTTGAATCTCTTGATTCTCTTGAGTTTCTTGAAATTGTTTTAGGACTTGATCTCTCAGAATTATGATTTGTATTATGATTATGATTATGATTATGATTATGATTATGATTAGAATTAATTGATGAATGAGATGGTAATGTAGGAGGAGTTGATTCTTTTTCTTTTGTTATTGAATTAGTTGGACCAGTTGGTAATAAAGGTATATTTGGATCAATATTAAAATTGTTTCTAATTTCAGTTGATCTTGTTATTTTTTTAATATCTTTACCAAATTTATTTTTATATTCATTCAAAGTGAATTTCTTCTTATTAATGGTGCTGTCAGATGATGATTTAATTATTTCATCTTCTTTTTGTTTTAATAAATCAGTTGGTATACCATCTCTATCATTTTGAGCAGAAATTAAATTTTCATAAATATCTATTATAAATTCAATTGTTTTTTCATTGTTATTGTTTAAAAATGGTAAGATTTGTATGAATAATTCATCAGGTTTTAAATTCTCTTCTAATATCAGGTTATTTATGAAATCTATAGTTATATCATCATCCGAAGGTTTATTTAATTGTAAATATTTAACTAATTGTTTAGTTATATAATTTGTTAAAATTGGTTTATTAATTTTATTAAAATCAATTTTTAATTTCAATAATGATTTAAATTTTTTTGAAAATTTAAATTGTTGATTTAATGGTTGTGAAGACATTAATAATTAATTAAATGTTTTAATGTTTTAATTTGATTGTATTGTATTGTATCGTATTGTATTGTATTGATGAAAAAGTTGTTGTTAATTGAAAATTTGAATTTGAATTAAAATTGAAATAATTCGTTAAATTTTTTTTGATTTTTTTTTTTTTTTTTTTTTTTTTTTTTTTTTTTTTTTTTTTTTTTTTTTTTTTTTTTTTTTTTTTTTTTTTTTTTTTTTTTTTTTTTTTTTTTTTTTTTTTTTTTTTTTTTTTTATTTTCTGTTTAATTTACTGATTTAATTCAATTTAATTCAATTTATCTGGTTATAAATCATGATAAGATGTCTAGAATGTCTTCAGCCTATAATTGATTATTTCAAATACCCAACAGTACGTATCAATTGATTTTAAATTATTTTATTCTATTTCAATTCAATTTTAACTAACCAATTAATTAATTTAGCATTATCAAATTGATATACTATTAATTGGTTTTAAAGATTCTGGTAAAACAAGTTTAATTAATAGATTATCAAACAAATCAATTAGTAATGATGAAATTCCAACTTTAAAGACTAAAATTACATCAATTAAATTAAAGAATTATCAAATTATATCATCAAATAGAATTAATCCAACGATTAAATCAGTTAGAAGTTTAAGTAATAATGCAATTACTGAGTCCAGTCCATTAATTGAACATGAATATACACAAAATGATAATGATAATGATATTGATATTGATAATATTATATTAAAATTCTTTGATTTAAGTGGACAATTTAAAAATCAATATTTATTTAATGAAATGTTATTAAAATTAAATAATAATAAATTAAATTTAATTATTTATATGATTGATTTATCAGATTATTTGAATTTAAATCAAAGTAAAGATAAATTAATTGAATTATTAAAATTAAATAATAATTTAAATTTAAAAATTCCATTTATGATTATATTTAATAAAAATGATTTAGTTAATGATAAAGAAATTAAATTTATTCAAGATGAAATAAATAAAAGAAATCAACAAGATTCAAAAAAAATCGATTTAAATAATTCAATTAATGATAATAAATCAATTAAATCTAAAAGAAATAAATCACTGAAAAAAATCAAAAGTTCAAGACAACTTTTATCCCCAACAACAAACCGTAGTCAACTGTTAATGGAATACCTAGGTATCAAGAAGATATCAGACACCTATCACCTACAGAATGAGCCATTACTGTACGATTTGTCGTTGTTTGTAACCTCTTTAAAACAGGATAACTGTAGCAATTTAATGGACTGGATAGTCGCCTGCTGAAATTTATCTGTGTATTTTTTTTAAACTGTTTTCTATTCCTTTTTCTTCCTGTTTTCTGTCTATTTTAATACAAGATCATGGATTCTATGGTTAATAACATCTGGGACTCCCTCTCTCAGGTGGCATCTCCTACTCAGACCACTTCACAGACTGCTATCAGTGCTATGGGCTCAAATGCTAACAAATTGGGTGTTTCTCCATCTTCTAAAGAGAGTAAACATTTGTCTGTTTCCTCTTTTTTTGATGAATTCTTTACAACTCAACAACAGCAAAAAGAAGATGAGTTGAATAATCCAATTGATAAGCGTAATGCTAGTACTTCTTCTTTACCAAGTTCAAATGGAAATAATGGAAATAACAACAATAATAACAATAATAATACAACATCATCTACAACAACAGCAACAGCAACAGCAACAGCAACAGGTGGTTATACTCAACAATTGACTGATAAATTAATGGAAAGAGTTTTATCAATGGCAATTCCAACAACAACAACTGAAAATGGTGAAGAATTACCTAAAATATTGGATAGAATTGAAATTCAAAAATCAAGACCACAATTAAGTGTTAATATAATGAGTAAAAATTCAATTTTATTATTATCACGTTTATCAGTACCATTTGAATTAATTGATCAAATTATATTAATCTTTTCTTGGTCAAATACAATTTATACAATTACAATCTTATTATCATTATCATTAATTATATTAAAACCAATTTTATTAATTTCTTTACCATTTTTTTTAATTAATTTTCAAATTATTATACCTGCTTATATTAAAAGACATCCAATTGATCCAATTACTAAAATCCCATCTTATGGTTCAATGATTAAGAAAATTGAATTACCAAAACCAGTTCCACAATTATCAAGAGAATTTTTATTAAATGTTAATGATTTACAAAATCACATGCTATTATATGTTATTTCATATGATTTTTTAATTAAATGGACAATTAAATTTTTATATTTTAAAGATGAAAATTTAACAAATTTTATATTTTTAATTTCAATGATTATTGGAATTATAATATTATTAATTGGAGAAAATTTAATTTTTAAATTATTACCAATTTTAAAAATTTTATTAATTTTATTAATTTGGTTATTTACAATATTAATGCATCCAAATTATAGAAATGATTTATTAAATTATTTATATTCTGAAGAAACAAGATTAAATTTTTTAATAATTTTAAATAAATTAGAAAAAAATTTAAAAAATGAATTAAAAATTATTGAAAATAAAGAAATTAAAGAAATTGAAATATTTGAATTACAAAATTTAAATTTAAATTCATTAAATTGGGATATAGTTTGTTTTACAAATGAAATTTATTCAATTAATTCACATTATAAATTAAATAATTTACCAATATTAGGTACATTACAATTAAATAATATTAAACCACCAAAAGGATGGATTTTTTTAAATAATAATCAAAATAATTCAAAAAATTCAAAAAATTCAAAAAATTCAAAAAATTCAAAATCATCATCATCAATGAAGACAAATTATAAAAATTTAAATAATTTAGATACATGTAATGATATTAATAAAAAAATAATTGATGGATGGTCATTAGATTTAACACCTAATGAATGGGTTGAAAATAATTATTTAAATGATGTTTTAGAAATTGATGATGATTCTAAATGGTGTTATGATTTAATTACAAAACTGGAGAATAATTTATTATTAGGTATTGGATCATCAAAAAATAAAATTAAAAAAACAAGAGGTGTATTTAGAAGAAGAAGATGGGTTAGATATTGTATTAGGGATATTTATGATCCATCAAAAGAAAAAGAATATGAAAATGACAATGATGAACATAAACATGAGAATTATGAAGATGATGATGATGATGAAGATGTTGATTATCATGATGATGATAATGTTGATTCTAGATCTATTGATAGTAATAATAAGAAACATAAAAAAAGAGATAAGTTGAAGAAATTAAAATTGCATAAGATTAAACATAGTAGAAAAAAACATAAAAGAGGTGGATCAATTGATAGTTTGAAAAGTACAGATACTATAAGTTCAACAAATACAGAAGATTCTATAATTGAAGATGAAGAAGAATGAATGAATTGATGATTATTATAATGAATTTTTGTTTTGTTTTTTGTTTTTTTGTTTTTTTGTTTTTTTACGATTAATTTGGTTATTTTGTTTCGGGGTGATTACATGTTATACTTAATTTTTGTTTTATATAAATTAATTATTTTATTTTGTTATTTTGTTATATAAATCTAATTAAAACTTTTGAATCACGTTTAAGTATATTTGAATCATCGTTGTTTAATTCAACACTATTCTTGAATGATAAATCACTTAAACCAATTATTAAAATTTCTTTATTATTTTTTAATTTTAAATAATTCAATTTAATTATATCTAAATCAAAACCTTTAAATAATTTTAATCTTTTTTTAGTTAAATAATCCCAAATACAAATAGTACCATCTAATTTATTACCACAAGTTAAGAATTTATTTTCATTTATAAATAATAAATCATTAATTGGACCAACTAAATCTATATTATCTAAAGTTTTTTTCCTATGAGCTTTAAATGCATAATTGTTGGTGCTATTATTATTATCAAAAAATTCAACTGATATTTTACCTTCTATTGAACCTTGAATAAAACCATTATTATTAGGTAATAATTTTAATGAAGTAATAATAGGATATTTAAATGAAGAATCAATTTCTAAAAAAGGTTGAATTTCATTTTCATTTTCATTATTTAATATATTTAATATATTTGAAATTTTAAATAATTTAATTTTTAAATTATTTAAAATTATAATTAAATTATCATTTAATGAATCAATTAATTGAATTTTATTAAATAAATTAAATTTTAATTTTAAATTTAAATTTAAATCAATTATTGATAAATTACCATCCCAAGAACCAATTAAAATTAAATCATATTGTTTATTATAAATTAAATTAGTTATACCTAATGAATGATTTTTAATTGAATTTTCAAAATTTAAATTAATTAAATTAAATTTAATAATTTCTCCATTAATTAAACCTAAATATAATGAATCATTAACTATTATAGAATCAAGTATTTCAATATCAGTTGATATTATCTTTGGTTCATTTGATTGTATTATATTCTCAATATCATTTTCATCATCATTTAAATCTATATCCCATATATGTATTTTACCTTCAAATGAAGTTACAACAAGTTTATTATTAATATCATCAATGCTAATTGAAGTTATTATATCCTTTGGAGGATTCTTTAATTGGACTGTAATGAGTTAGTATATATCCCTGTGTATTAATGAATAGTAAATTTGAACATACAACTGTGTTTCATTGGTATTGGTGGTTGTACTGTAAAGAAACCAGAGTCATCTAGTAGTAGAAAAACACCAAACACCAAATGTAAACAATACACTCCCCTGCACCAGCACGCTGATTCCGACGCTATTCCGACACCCGTGCCCTGCGATATAATCCGGTCTCCACGGCACCGCCACTGCTGCGCCCGCTGCGCCACACGGGTTGTTCCGTTTTTCTTCTCTTTAGAACCCATTTTATAGTGAAAAGTTTTACGAAGAAGAAGAATTTAAGAATTAATGATCAAGAGAATGTTCACTACATCGATCGAGTTTACTGTGGTCACAATATATTAATTCAGAGGAGCAGAATAGCAGAATAGCAGAATTAGGTTTAGTAAGTTTAGTAACCACAAGTCAATTAACGTCAACGCTAATTAGCCAGGTCTAGTAATAATATCCTTATCTATTACTTGTACAAAGTCAATGGCTATTGAACCAATCATATCATTCATATAATCATGGGTAATCAAATTATATAAAGACTAATTACATTAAATGAAGTTAATAAATTAAAGGGTTTATAATATATATGTAGCATTTACGTAACATGCTGCTTTAAAAGCAATTTATACTTTAAATGTAGGAATCAAATTTTTTTTTTTTCTACTGATAAGAAATTTTCCAATTCATATAATTAAGTTGAACTTGAGTCACTTGACCCTTTGGAAATGATTGGTTGTAACATATGGTATCTAGAATGTAGTATTAGTACATGGTATATAGATTGCCATAAGTAGTAATCAACAATACAGGTCATGATCGTGACTTGGAGTAATTTAAATTAAAAGTAGTTGGCTGCTTCTACTTAAGGTGGGTATTAACGCCGGTGATCTCCAATGGAAGTTATCTGAATCCTATTTCTTGCTTCTTTTTTTTTTCTTACTCATTTGTTCTAATTTAACTGGTTGTGTATCACTTCTTTTTCCTAGCTTAATTGGTTTTATCTCTCTTTTTACTTCAACTTAATTATTATGTATTTCTTTGAAACAACTCAAAATAAAAGATTACTTCAAGTCTTTTGTTCAGGTCTTTGGATCTTATTTGCTGGTGGTCCAATATTTGGTTTTGCTGCTTTAAAACCAACTCTGGTTTCTCAAGGTATTTATGAAGAGTTATGTTATAATAATTCAACAACTCAAGATATATCAATTGCTGAATCTAAATTATTTACTTCACTTTATGATTTAATTGCTCCAAATCAATCATCAATTCATATTGAAGAACAAATTTCAAAATGTTCAGCTCAAGATTTAAAATTAAATATGATGTTTACAATGGGTGCTGTTTTCACTAATGTTAGTGCTTTATTAATTGGTAGATTATTAGATAGTTATGGTCCAAGATTTTGTGGTTTAATTGGTGCAACATGTTTATTTATTGCTTCATTTATCTTTATTAATTCAAATACTATAACTTTATTTGATCCTTATTTATTTGGTTATACAATCTTAGCTTTAGGTGGTCCATTCACTTATATATCTTCATTTCAATTATCAAATGCTTTCCCAGAAAAATCAGGTTTAATTTTAGCTTTATTAACAGGTGCTTTTGATACTTCATCTGCTGTTTTCTTAGGTTATAAATTTTTATTTCATTCAAATCCTGATTTCTTTAATTTAAGAACTTTTTTTAAATTTTATTTAATTGTTCCAATTTTTATTACTATAATTCAATTCTTTTTAATGCCAAATGAATCTTATTTATCTCCACCACCTGATTTAATTCCAAATCCAACTGATGAAGTTTCAAGATTAGCTGATGCTTTAGTTCAAGAACAACATTTACATGAAAATCATACTCAAGTTCCAATTAATGAATCAACTTCTTTATTACAACCTCCTCAACCAAGTAATAGAAGATCTTCAATTGGTGAAGTTTATAAAACAATTTATGTTGAAGATGAAATTCAAGATCATATCGAACAAGAATCTGGTAATTCAAATTCAATCTTTGGTATATTACATGGTTTTACAATTAAATATCAATTTAAAACTTGGTGGTTCTTTTTAATGTGTATCTTTGCAACTATTCAAATGTTAAGATTAAATTATTTTGTTGCAACTATTTCTTCACAATATTTCTATTTATTACATTCTGATAAATTAGCAACAAAATTAAATAAAATCTTTGATATTGCTTTACCATTAGGTGGTGTTTTATCAATTCCATTCATTGGAATGATTTTAGATAATTTTTCAACTTCAATTGTTTTAACAATTTTATTCATTGAATCTTTAATTATTGGTTTATTAGGTACTATAGAAAATTCATTTATAACAGGTGTTATTAATGTTTTATTATTTGTTTCTTATAGACCATTTTTTTATACTTCAGTTTCTGATTATTGTGCAAAAGTTTTCGGTTTTGAAACTTTTGGTACTATTTATGGTACAATAATGACAACTGCTGGTATTTTTAATTTTTCACAATCTATTTTAGATAAATTAACTCATACTACATTTAATATGAATCCAATTCCATTGAATTTATTCTTGGTGTTTTTAACTTTAATTATTGGTGGTTCAACTGTTGGTTATGTTTATATTCAATCTATTAAATATAACACTTTAAAAAAGAAAACTTCTCCAATTGTTTAAATTTTAAAAAAAAAAAAAAACATTTTTAAAAAAAGATATTATTCATTCAAGTTTTTTTTTTTTTTTTTTTTTTTTTTTTTTTTTTTTTTTTTTTTTTTTTTTTTTTTTTTTTTTTAATTACTGCTTAATATATTGGGGTTCTTTTTATATATAATTAATAGCTACAGTACTTACTTAACTATTACTAAAAATATATTTAATCAATGTTGAAAATATAATGATTTACATGAAAGTTTTATTCTTATTTTATTTTTTATCTTTATTTTAATACACAATTTCTTTTTTAATTCATATTTTTTTTTATTCAAATTATTCTAATTATGTTCATATTTTCATCTTTTTAAAAAAAAATTGGTTCTTAATAATAATAATGATATGGTTTTAGTTAAAAGAAAAATCTTAAATCAATCAACATCTCATTTCCATTCATACATTTCCCAACTCTATCTTTTTCATTCAACTGTTTCTAGCTCAAGCATTTACTTTTCTTTATTATACATACTTATTCACTTATTTACAATACTATACCATATCTGTTAATTGTGTTTTTTTTTTTGCTTTTCTGAGTTTACTTTTACTTTTAGTATTTTTAACTTATTTGTTAGTTGTTGTTTGTTTTTATTTGTCTTTTTTCTTTTGCTATCAATCACTCTTTTACATTCATTTATAATTACAGTTTATCATATTCTTAATTTATACTACAGACTATAGCTAGCTGGCTAGAGTACTAGAGATAAGTAGTTAAAATGTAGTTGAAATGTAGTTGAAAATAACTCTCGGACTCTTCGGACCAATCCGGATCCCGGCACCACAGAATCCGGATCAGATCCACATTGTAAAAATTGAACTTTTTCAACTATATATTTTCAATGTTCATCTTCATCTTTTATTTTTCATTAAACAATATTGACGTACCAAGTACGATTTTAGATTTTTAATTCAATTTGATTTGTTCTATTCAGAGGCCGATATGATCTGTGGGTTTATGTGAAGTTTGGTTTTTGGTTTTTAAGTATATACTTGTTTTCTTTGAATTTATTGTTATTAATTGGTCTTGTTAGTTCATCTTAGATATTATCAATTGATTATTGGTTTGAAAGACATATATTCACATTATATATAGTATGCCTAGTGAGGTTAATAATCAATTATCTAATCCATTAAGTGGTGAAACTGAAATACCCACTTCAAAAAATGATTCATTAATCAATTTGAAAATTCAAGAAGATAATAATTCATTGCCAGAAATAATAACAAATTTTAATGAAAACGATATTGATATTGATATTGAAATAAAATCTAATAAAAATTTATTCAAAGAAAGTGATGCTGGTGATGGTACAAAAAGAGAAGATCAATATTTACATGGACTTAAACTTTACATATGTGTTTTTTCAAATTGTCTTTGTTTATTCTTAGTTGCAATTGATCAAACTATCACATTGACTATATTAACTACAGTTGGTGATAAATTTAATTCATTTGATAATGTCACTTGGATTACAGGTGCATTTGTATTATCTTGTGGTGCTTTGGTTCAACTTTGGGGTAAATTATCAATTATATTTGGTAGGAAATATTGTATGTTAGTTGCTTTATTCATATTTGAAATTGGTTCTTTGGTTTGTGCTTTAGCTTATTCAATGAATATGTTAATTGTTGGTAGAGCTTTACAAGGTGTTGGTGGGTCTGGGATTCAAGCTTGTGTTTTTATAATTTGTTCTGAAATTGTTACAATTGAAAAGAAACCTATTTTATATTCATTAAATGGGGGTATATTTGCTTGTTGTTCCGTCCTAGGTTTAATCGTTGGGGGTATATTAACTGAATCCCTTTCTTGGAGGTGGTGTTTCTGGATAAATTTATGTGTTGCTGGTTTAGTTGTTCCTTTGTTTTGTTATAGTTTTAATCCACCTATAACTAAAGAAAATAAACTTGGATTCAATTGGAAAAGTTGGAAGAAAAAATTAATTGAGATTGATTATTTAGGTACTTTTCTAGTTGTTTGTGGTATTACACTATTACTATTAGCTATTTCATTAGGTGGTGTTAGATATGATTGGAATTCAGCTGCTATTATTTGTATGTTTATATTTGGTGGTTTAACATTAATTGGATTTACAATTTGGAATTTTAAATATTCAAAAAATCCTTTATTACCTTATGAAATTGTTAAAATTTTTCCAATGGATTCAGTTTTTTTATTTACATTTTTATCAAGTGCTGCATTTTTAGGTTCATTACAATTTTTAGCAATTTATTTTCAAATTATCTTGAATTTAAATTCATTACATTCAGGTTTAGCATTATTACCAAATATAATACCAACAGTTTTAGTCTCTGCTACTTCAGGTATAGTAATGAATTTAACTAGACATGTTAAAATTTATACAATTGTATCTGGAATTACAATGACTATCGGTATTGGATTATTTTCTTTATTACACTTGGATCCAACTAGATCTACTAAGATTGGATTATTAATAGTGGCAGGTATTGGATTCGGTTCATCTTTCCAATCACCAATGATCAGTGCTCAATTAATTGCACCTAAAACACCAGGTTCAACTATCTTAACTACAACATTTATTAACTTTGGTAGAGAAGTTGGTGGTGCTGTAGGTTGTGAATTATCTCAATTGATTTATTCTGTTACATTGAAAAGAAATTTGATTAATGTTAAGGATCAATTAGTTGAAATTACAAGTACTACTGATTTGTTATTATTGATTAAAAAGACTAGTTTGATTGATAATTTCACTAATGAAAATGATGTTCAGTTGATTAAAACTTGTTTTTTAAATAGTATTCATAATGTCTTTTATTTTTGTGTTGGGTTAAGTGGTTTAGGATTGATTTTTGGTTTATTAACTCCTAATAATAAAATTCCAAAGAAAGAATTAATTGCTTAAAAAAAATACAAATTACTGAAATTTAGTGATTCGTTATTATAATAATTTTGGTATACTTCTAATATTCTTTGTATAATGTATAATATACAATGAAGTACATAGTTTTTTTTTTGTTTAATCTTAACTACAAAAGAGTTGCTACTAAAGTAATCTTAATAGGTTCATACTTGTTGAAGGAAAACTTGTTTTCCTGTTTCTTTAGCGTAATTGAGATAATATCACCACCATCAAGTTTTCCACCTCCTATTTTTCTTAAAAGACGGTTCTCTCCAAGAGTAGGAGTAGTAAATATAGTGAAAACTCCTTCAATGGTTGGACGAGGATCTATATCATGACAATCTGCTATTTTTGATTCAACTATAGAATAAGAGCAGTTGGTCAATTTAAGGGACTCAATTAAATCATCATTACCCTTAGGAAAACTGGAGTAATTTGGATTTTCAAAATGATCATCCTGTTCAATTTTCTTACATTTAAGCACTTTCTTTCCGGATTTAAATGAAGTTAAGTTATTTGAGAATGTTTTTCTTAAAACAGCAACACTTAATCTACCTTTCAAGTGAGTCTTAAAGAGGGCAATATGCCAATATGAACCAAGATAAAAAAAATCTTCAGAAATCAAAGCTCTTTCGTTTATAGTATCATACCAATCATTGAATACCACAGAAACCCTTATTGGGGGTATTAGGGATCTATTAACTGGATATTTACCTTCTTTATTTTTATAAAGAACAGTTAATTGTTCTAAAGTAATTTCGGATTCAGTGGAACCAGAGAAAATATATTCAAATGTTTTAAGATCAATATCGTTGTTATGTTTAAAGAAATTCAGCTTGGGGTCTGAGCTGTTCTTAATAAGCTCTTTAAGTTCCATATTCATCAATAAACCGTTCAAAAGGTTTTCTTTGGATATATAAGATGAACCTTTATTATCTTTGAATTTCCATAAAAACCTTAAAACTTCAGGTGGAAAATTTAAATAAATAACTTCTTCATTAAGAACTTTTTTTAATAAGCTGACATTATCATCTTCTCCTCTTCTTTCAATAAGTTTCATAATAAAAATAACTCTATCAAATTCATTTGGAACAAGAAAATAATCTTTTCCAACAACATCAGCAATAACAGAAACAGGTATACCATCCCAAATTTCAGGACCATCTTCCCAACCATACTTAATAAGATACATTTTACATATATCAGTTAATCTTTTTTCAAGGCCAGAACTTCTATCTTTAATAAATTCCAAAATTCTTGCAACTAATTCCATATCGATATCTTTAACTAAATAAAGTATTATATTATTAATCAAGTTTTGTAATCCAAAATATGAAGCAGTAACAATCATATGAAAAGGAATCTTACTCTGGGATTCAGAATCATTATTTGAATATAACCATTGTAACATCAATTCAAAACTTTCTTGTGTGATATAAGAGTCCTCAAATTGTAAATCATGCGATTGCCTTTTAATATACATATCATTTGGATCATCTGCAACTGGTTCTCCTGAATCTGAGTCTCTATTGTCCCAGTTAAGTAACCTATCAAAAAATGGACTTTGTCTTATTATAAGTTTATGAAGTTTGTATTGTTTATTAAATGCATTGATTGTAATATCTGAATCTTTTGAATCTATGAACCCTTTCTGGTATAGGTGAGAGGATATGCCTGGGTTTGAGTTATTTGTTTCTTGTAACATAACTATATGATATACTACTTTAATTCTTAATTCGAATAGAAGTAACTCACAATGATCGGAACTCAAAAGGTAAAGGAATTAAGATAAGCTCATTTTGCCTGCACCAACGGTCTAACCACAAATTTATCGAGCTCAGTACATGTACACAGTGTACACTATCAAAAAAGCTTTAAGCACGATAACAAATAACAAAAGTTAATTAAATTATTAATATTATATAATAAAAGTAAATGATAAAGTAGTAATAGTTTTAAAGATAATTAAAAAGAGATGGTTAAGTTAATGCTCGATTTTAGTTATACTTGGTTATAAAAGTCCTAATACTAAAGTAATCTTAATAGGTTCATTCTTCTTGAAAGTACACTCTTCTCCTAATTTGGTTAACGAAATATAGTTATAATTATTATTATTATGATTTCCAATTACTACTTTTCTTACCAGTCGATTTTCTCCAGAAGTAGCAAAGAAAGTGTAAACTCTTTGAATGTCTGAACGTTCATCCTTATAAGAAGAAGATGTTGTCTTGGAACTAACCTCAGAAAACGAGCATTTAGTAAAGTTGAAGGATTTAATTGAGTTATTGCTATCCTTAGGAAATGTTAAGTAGTTTAAACTTGTAGAATGAATATTTTCAATTTTCTTACATTCAACATATTGTTCCTCAATATTTAAACGGGTTAATGTGTTTATCTCTTTCTTTCTTGAAATACCAACTTTCAATTCAGATTTATTTTTAAAGAGCATAATGACCCAAAATGACCCAAGATAATAAACGTATTCAGACATCAAAACATTTTTGTTTATTAGTTCAGACCAATGGCTGAATACCACAGAAATTCTAATTGGGGGTATCAAAGATTTAGTGACTGTAAAATCACTTTTATCCTTGATATAAAGGTCAGTTAATTCTTTTAAGGTAATATCAGGCTCAGGGAATCTGGAAATATATTTAAATGTTTTGAAATCAATATCATCATTATCTTGTTTAACGTAATTTAACTTAGGCTCTTTTGAATTTTTAATAAAGACTGGAAGTTCCATATTCATAAATAAACATTCTAAAACATTCTCTTTCAATATATAAGATGCACCATTGCTATCTTTGAATTTCCGTAGAATTCCTAAAACTTCAGGGGAGAAATTTGAATAAATAACTTCTTCATTAAGACATTTCTTTAATAAGTTAACATTGTCATCATCTTCTCTTCTTTCAATAAGTTTCATAATAAAAATTGCTCTATCAAATTCATTTGGAACGAAAAAGTAATCTTTTCCAACAACATCAACAATAACAGAAACAGGTATATCATCCCAACTTTCAGGTCCAAGCTCCCATCCATTTTTAATAAGATACATTTTAGATATATCAATTAATTTATTTTCAACTCCAGAACTTCTATCTTTAATAAATTTCATAATTGATCCAACTAATTTCATATCAATAATTTCAACTAAATAATGCATCATATTATCAATAAGATTTTGTAATCCAAAGTAAGAAGCAGTAGCAATCATTTCAAAAAGGATTTTATTCTGAGGTTCATAATCCTTATCTAAATATAACCACTTTAACATTAATTCAAAACTTTCTTCAGTAATGTAAGAATCTTCAAATTGTAAATCATGAGATTGTTTTTTCATATCGGTATCTTTTGAATCATCTGTAAGTGTTTCATCTGAATCAGAATTGTTCCAAGTAAGTAAACTATCAAAAAATGGACTTTGTCTAATTATAAGTTTATGAAGTTTATATTGTTTATTAAATGCATTGATTGTAATATCTGAATCTCTTGAATCTAAGAACCCTTTCTGATATAAGTATGAGAATATCCCAGTGTTTTCTCTATTGTACTCTTTTGCCATCTTTAA
>JAJLSG010000384.1:0-30896 GCA_030567495.1 Ambrosiozyma neoplatypodis | reverse complement strand
AAAACAAACAAAAGAGTGAAACTTAATCAAGCATTAGAACTTCTTTCAGGTGGATGAATTTCTCTAATTGTAACTGAATCTTCTTCTAAACCTGGAATATCAGTAATTGCCAAAGGAGTAATAAAAATAGTTTGAGTTTTTGAATTTTCACTAACTTTTGCTAAAATTAATTTTAATGCTAAACGTCTATTAATTTGATCCATAAAAACATCAAATTCATCTAAACCTCTAACTTTTGAATGCATTGGTTTCCAAATTGCTAATAAAAATGCAATTTGTGCATATGATTTTTCACCACCTGAAAATGATTCAACATTTCTTAATTCTTCATCTTCACCAATTGCAACTCTTAATGATAATTTCTTTTCTCTAAAATCAAAAACAATTTCACCTTTAAAATGTCTTAATCTTAATGCTCCTTCAAATGCTGCATTAACTTCAATAACTAATGATGTTGTTGTTGCTTTTAAATTCTTAACTCTTGCTGTTAATGCTTGTTGTAATTGATTATGTAATAAAATAGTTTGTTGAATACTTCTCTTTGTCTCACTATATTGATTTCTAGCTTCCATACAAATATCTTCAGCTTCAACTCTTGTAACACCCAGTTCATCTTCTAATCTTTTAATCTCTTCTTGAACAATATTTAATTGATTATGAACTTCATCAATTGTATCATCTTCTTTAATATCAGCTTCTTCTAATGTACACATTTCTTTAGCATTAATTTTAGTATCATCAATTTGTGGTAAATAAGTTTCAATAAATCCTAAAAGTTTTTCAATATCTGATTCACGTTGTCTAACAGTCTCTTCATTTTCAATAATTGCACCTTCATTAAATTCTATTTCATTTGTATATCTTTCAATTTGACTTTGAATTTTTTTCTTTTTATCTGTTAATTTTTTATATTCAGCTCTCTTTTCAGTAAATCTAGCTGAAACTTCTTTAATTTCATTAGCTATTTGACTAATTTCTTCTCTATAACCACCAAGAGTTGCTTCTGAAATTTTAAGTTCATTCTCCAAACTTTCAAGTTGTCTTTGGAAATTTTCTAATGTAGTAGTACCAACTTGTAAATCTTCTAATTTTGAATTAACTTTTTGTAAAGCTTGATCAAGTGATTTAATTTTTTGCTTAACTTCATTATTCTCATGTTCATATTTTCTAATTTCATTTTTATATTCCGCCTCTAATTTTCTTTTTGCTTGTTCAATTCCACTTTGTCTACCTCTAGCTTCATTAATTAAACTTTCAAATCTAGCTAATGGATTAGATGAATCACCAGTAATTCTTAATTGAATCCAATTTCTTTTAGTTAAAATAATAGGATCAGTTTGTAAAGAACCATTTCTTTTAGTAATTCTTAAAGCTGAAGAACGTTGACCAGAACTACCAGAAACTAAACAAATAATTGAATGAATCTTATCTTCTCTATCATTCAATAATATTTGTTCAGCATCTCTTCTATCTTCAACTAAAAGTGTACTATGAATTCTATTGATATCAACTAAATGACATAAAATGTTTTCATCACCAATTTTCAAAACATCCATCATTTTTAAAGCATTAACATTTGGAATAGAATTTGAAAAATTAAAAACTTCAGGTCTTCTAACAGTAATTTCTGCATATGATCTAGTACGTCTTATACAATCACGTAATCTTGAAGCATCACCACTATTTTCAACTAAAATATTATGAAATGATCTTTGTAATAAAGTTTCAACGATCCAATGCCATTTTTTATATTGTTCTTTTAATTCAATTTGAAGACCAAGAGGACCTAAAATTTGACCACGATACATAGATTGATTTCTTCTAAAATCATTAATAGTATCTTGAGTCTGTCTAGGAAAAGCATCTTCAGGACGAGTTTGTTTATTAACTGGAATTCTTCTCTTTTCATTTTCTAAACTTGTTAATTCAGTTCTAACATCATGTATTTGAGTATTGAACTCTTTCACTTTGTCTTGAAGTATATCTTTTAATCTTTTAATTGTTGTTGTTAACTTTTCTCTTTCGTCCTGACGAGTGCTTAATTCTTCAGTTTGTTGTGTTTTCAATGCAGTATACCTATTGAATGTATCACCTTCAATATGTTCTAATCTTCTACTTTCCTTTTGAATTTTAATTTCATATTCTTTGATTGATGCCTTAGTATCATTCATATCTTGTTCAGCTGATTTTAAGTTACCAATACTGGCTTTCTGCTTTTGTGATTTATTTTTCAAACTGGTTTTAAGTTCTTCAAGTTCATATTGAGATTGTTCTATTTCATTATCATAATTAGTTTGAGACAATTCTTCAATTTTAGCATTATGAGATTTAATTTCTGTTTCATATTTGATTTTTTTCTGTTTTAAATCATCTACATCATTTTTTCTTTCTTCACATAAAGTTTGAGCTCTTTCAAGTTTTTTTTCTTTTTCTGCAGCATTCATCCATAATTCTTTACCAATTAAAATAGTTTCTCTTTTTCTATATTCATCAGAACTTTGAAAAGATCTAAAAACTTTTTTAGCATTTTCATAATATTCTTTTTTTTCTGATTCAACTTGTTTAAATTTAACAATTTGTTTTTGCATATCATTAACATGAACTTGTAATTCAGCTGTATCATCAATTGATTCTTGTAATCTAGTACCTTTCATAAAATATCTAAACTTACCATAATCATCAGATTGAGCTAAGAAAGTTTTAGCTTCAGTTTGAGTTAAAATAGTCATTGGATTAGCAATTGTAATACCATAATAATCTAAAATTTCATCAATTGTTTTCTTTTTATTTGAAACAGTTTTACCACTTGAACTTTTAATACTACAAGTTGGAGCACCATCACGTCTAAGAGTACGTTCAATTGTAATTTTTTTACCATAAACATTAGGTTGATAAGCTTCAGGACCTTCATTTTTAAAAGTAATAACAGCTCTAGCAGTTGATTTACCATGCATAATCATTGATTTTAAAGAAGTACCACGATCAGTATCAGTAGCTTTAGCACCTAATGCAACAGAAATACCAGTTAAAACAGCGGATTTACCAGAACCATTTCTACCAATAATAAAATTAGTTTGTTCACCAAATTCAATTGAAAAAGCTTCGTGACACATGAAATTAAATAAATCTAACTTTAAAAGAATACCAGCTTTAGCAGGAGAAGTATCATCATCACCATCAGCTCCATCTGGATGCTGGGTCATTATACCAGTAGCTCTTTTTCTTCTTTTCTTAAGACTGGTTGTAACAGATTGGGTAAATTGTTCAGCAACATCAAGTCTATTTTCATCAAGAGATATATCTAAAGAAGAATCGATACCATCATCATCTATATTATAGTTGGATTGGCTGAGTTGAGAAACCCTGTTGGGCTTCTCCACTCCAAGATGATTTCTTTTAACACCATGCATTGTTATAACGGTGTCTCTGGTTGTCTTGTTGGTAATTGAGTAGTAGATAAACCACCAATTGGTGTCTGTTGAAATAGATTTTTACGCGTCGTGCGAGCGCGTCGATTTCCAGCTGAGCGACGCGTCGGTCTGATTTTTCAAATTTATCAATTCTCCACAAGATCAAGAGATTGATTAAGTGATTCAGTGGGTTCAATTTCAATATCAAGTATAAACATCAAATTGAAACAATGAGCAAAGCTGCTTCTAAGAAAGCAATAGACTTGGCTTCTTTGGATGCTAAATGGCTTTCCCGTTGGAAAAAAATATCAAATAATACTTTTATAAATCCAAAAAGATTAACTAAACCAAAATATGAAAAGAAAATGTATTCACTTTGTATGTTTCCTTATCCTTCTGGTAATTTACATATTGGCCATCTAAGAGTTTACACATTAGCAGATGTTTTGTCAAGATATTATAGAATGAAAGGTTATGATGCTATTCATCCAATGGGTTGGGATGCTTTTGGTTTACCTGCTGAAAATGCTGCCGTTGAAAGAAATATTAGTCCTGATGATTGGACTAAATCTAATATAATCAAAATGAAACAACAAATGGAATTAATGAGAGCTGATTTTGATTGGGATAGAGAAGTTACTACCTGTAATCCAGATTATTATAAATGGACTCAAAAGATCTTTTTAATGTTATATGAACATGGTTTAGCTTATAGAAAGAAAGCTGAAATTAATTGGGATCCAATAGATAATACAGTTTTAGCTAATGAACAAGTTGATTCTGAAGGTAGATCTTGGAGATCTGGTGCAATCGTTGAAAAAAAATTATTAGAACAATGGTTTTTAGGTATAACTAAATTTGCAGGTGATTTGAATAAAGATTTAGAATTATTATCAGATTGGCCATCTAAAGTTAAAGTTATGCAAAGTCATTGGATTGGTGAAAGTAAAGGTGCTGAAATTAAATTTAATTTATCATCATCATCCAGCAACAATAATAATGAATTACCTCTTAAATCTATTGATGTTTTTACTACAAGAGCTGAAACTATCTACAGTGTTCAATATTTAGCTTTAGCATTTGATCATCCAATAGTTCAATCTATAATCGAAACTAATTCTGAATTGAAAGCATTTATTGAAAGATTAAACAATTCTGAAGAATCTGAAGATTCAAAAGAAGGATATTTATTACCAAATATTAAAGTTACAAATCCATTAGATTCATCAATTGAAATCCCTGTTTTTGTTGCTCCTTATGTTATTGGTGGATACGGTCATGGTGCTGTTATGGGTTGTCCTGCTCATGATACTAGAGATTTTGAATTCTGGTTAAATAATAATGGTAAAAAATCTGAAATTATTAAAACTGTTGATCCAAAAGATCCTAATGAACTTAATGAAAATGAAGCTTTTACATCTAAAGATGGTATAATGAATGAAAATTCTAAAGAATTTAAAGGTTTAGATACAAATGAAGCAAGAGAAAAAGTTATTGAAAGTTTAACATCTAAACAATTAGGTTCTAATCAAACTAATTATAGAATTAGAGATTGGTTAATTAGTAGACAAAGATATTGGGGTGCTCCAATTCCAATCATTCATTGTGAAGATTGTGGACCAGTTGCAGTTCCTGATGAACAATTGCCAGTTGAATTACCAAAAGTTGATAAACTATTAGGTAGAGGTGGTTCACCATTAGCCCAAATTCCAGAGTTTATTAATACTACTTGTCCATCATGTAATAAACCAGCTAAAAGAGATACTGATACTATGGATACTTTTATGGATTCATCTTGGTATATGTTTAGATATTTAGATGCTCAAAATGATAAAGAACCATTTTCAAAAGAACTTGCAGATAAATATATGCCAGTTGATCAATATATTGGTGGTGTTGAACATGCTATTTTACATTTATTATATACTAGATTTATTTCTAAATTCTTATATTCAATTGGTAAATTTGAATCTGATATGAATGGTGAACCAATTAGAAAATTAGTTACTCAAGGTATGGTTCATGGTAAAACTTTTGTTAATCCAACAAATGGCCGTTTTTTAAAACCTGAGGAGTATGAAATACAAGATGATGGTTCAGCATTAATTAAATCCACTGGTGGTAAAGCTAATGTTTCATATGAAAAAATGTCTAAATCTAAATATAATGGTGCTGATCCAGGTGAATGTATTGAAAAGTATGGATCTGATGCTACTAGAGTTCATATTTTATTCCAAGCTCCAATTAATGATGTTTTAAATTGGGATGAATCCAAAATTGTTGGTGTTGAAAGATGGTTACGTAAAATTTTAAATATTGGTGAAATATTATCTGAAAGAATTAAAGGTATTGATTTAACTAAAACTAAATCATTTGATAAATATAATGAAAATGAAGTCATTTTACATAATGAATTAGAAACCCTTTTTAGATCAGTTGATGACTCATTTGAAAAAACATTAAGTTTAAATTTTGCAATTGCTAGATTTCAAATATATACAAAAGAATTAGGAAATAAGGTTAATGATTCAAACATTGATACAGTTTTACTTTATAATGCATATATTAGATTATTAAACATAATATCTCCAATGGCTCCAACCACAGCTGAAGAAGCAAATGAGATTCTACATTCTAAATTAAATCAAACTACAATTGAAAGTATATTAACATACGATTGGCCAGAAAAGCAAGAAATAATAGAGAGTTTAACACAATATAATGTTATGATTAATGGTAAGATGAGATTCGTTCATAAATCTACCCCAGACTTAATCAAGGATGAAACCAAATGTATCGAGGAAGTCATTGCAAGTGAAAGCGGAGAGAAGTGGATCAAGGGAAAGACCATCAAGAAGCTGATCATGAAGAAAGACACATTGGTTTTCATAGTAAAATAGGATAAAATGCTGTATATAGTGTGTAAATAGGATATCACATGTAAATATAAAAAGGATAACCAATTTTACGTAAGCGAGGTTTTTCTGAAAATGGTATTTATACCCAGAGATAAGATGGAGTTTTGATTTTTGAGTCAACGTACTTCTTTTTTTCTTATTATTGGAATATTGGAAGCCATAAAGGGTAACAATATTACATTCATTAAAATATTTGAGACTAATATGAATTCAACTGAAATTAAATCAAAAAATCCAAAGCTTATAACTTCAAAATTAGTTTACTTAACTAAACTTTTATCAAATTCAAAATTTTGGGATAAGTTAAATGATCCGTTTGTTGATGTTGGAAAATTAGATAGAACTTTATCAACTCTATGTTATGGTAGTTTGTTCCTATCAGGTTTAATACGTTTACAACCAAAACTTTTCATTAAGCTTAAATCTATTTTTTTCAAAATTTTGAATAAATTATTACTAATTTTAAAAAAATTTAAATCATTAGATAAATTTACTCCTTTACTAGATAATTTTATTAAATATCATAACAATAATACTACCACTTCAATTGATGAAAAGACAAAGACAACTCCAACTAATGAATATGAATTATCACCAATTTTAGATAAAACATCAACTAAACTTCATTCATTATCAACTTATATTTCAGATATTCGTATATTCAATAGAATGTGGGCATTACCAGGAGCATTATCATATTGTTTATCTGAAACAAGTTCAATCAGATCAAATTCCAAAAAATCAAAACTAATGAAATTAATTGAATTAATTGATGTTATATCAATTACAATTTATCAACCATTAGAAAATTATGCATTTGCAAGTGATCATAAATGGTGTTTACATTTAACTGATTCAAAAAGTGATAAAGTTTCATTGTTTTATTATGTTGTTTCTTCTAGATTTTGGGCAGTTTTTGTTGTTTTTGAATTAGTTAAAATTTTTAATAATTTAAAAAATGGTGAAAAATTAATTTATAATTCTGATTTATTTAGAAGTTTAATTGCTAATTTAGCTAGTTTACCATTGACTTATCACTGGTCATTATATGAAGGTTGTTTTGATGATTTGACCGTTGGATTCTTTGGTACTTTTTGTTCTTTATTAGATTCAATACATGATTGGAAAACTGTTTGGAATGATGTTAGAGAATTAGAAATTTAGAATTTATTTTGATTTTTTTTTACTTTTTTGTATTTTGATTTTTATTTTGATTGATTAATGATAATAATTTTAATAATTTATTTAATATATATAATGTACATAAAAGAATTTAAATTTAAATGTTTTTAATAAGGAAAAAACAAAAAAAATGAGAGTAAAAAAAAAATTAAATCAAATTAAAATCCAGAAAAGATAGAAGAGATATGTTATGCAAAGAGGTTGAAAAATAAAAAAAAAGATCTAGAGGAAACCAAATGAAGGATAACAACACTGATAAATATGATAATAAATTAATAAACAAAAAAAGATTGAAAAAAATATTAATGAAGATCATCGACAACAAACAATATTAGTATTAGTAAAGTCTAAATGAATGAATATGAATTAAATTAAATGTAAATTTCTCTATTATATTTTGTATAATATGATTTATTTATTACTATCAGATTCTTTTCTTAAATAATCTAAATGAGGTAAATGAAGAGATTTACAAAATCCTTCAGCATCAATTTTTTTAATATAGTCTAGTTTCAAACCAGATAATCTTTGTTTTGGAGAGATTCTAAAAGAAGAAGGATTATCATTTGGATTTGGTTCATAATCATCACAAATCAATTGAGTCATTAATTCCCAAATTCTCAAATCAAAATCATAATGAGCATTTGGTTCATGACCTAAATACATTTTTCTATGAGAATCATCACCACCTTCTTTTGTAATTTCACCTCTTAATTGATCTGGATATAATTTTGGATAAGATAAATGTAAAAACATACATTCTCCATCACCATCTGGATTTGTTTCTCTTTCAGTTAATGGATCCCATTGACCTAAAGCTTTTGAATGGAAACCTGAATCATCTAAATATCCTAAAAATGACATACTTTGTTTAACTTGATAAATTGGATGTTGTAAAGCATAAGCGGCAGCAATAAAAGTATCTTTATCACCTTCACCTGCACCACCTTGAGTTAATAATGGATAATAAAAATCAGGTCCATGAATATTATAATAAAATGCTAATAACATTGATTGAATCTGTTTTGTTTTATCTAATAATAACATACCTGATTCACAAGTTGGATTTGGCATAGTACCTTCAAAATCATGAAAATCCCATTCTTCTGGATCTGTATGATCTTTTGTCTTTGGTCTAACTGGTTTATCACCAATTTTAATTCTTGCAATATCATAAAAGCTTGGTTGAGTTGTTCTTGCCCAAGAATCAGGCCAAACAACTAAACCAGTTTTATCAAAAGTTGTCCAACTAAATAATTTGGTTGGATCAATTAAAACTATATTATCAGCATCTAATAATAAAACTCTTTCAAATGAACTTGCAAATAAAGACATAATTTTTAATTGAAAACCTTTAAATTTTAATTTATCATAAAATTTGAAACTTGGATATTCTTTAGCACCAATTACACATCTTGCATTAATTGCAGGTAATATTTCATCACATAATTGAGATTCATATTCATTATAAGTTGGTAAATAAACTTCAACTGGTAAATGACAACCAGTTGCCCTTATTTGATGAATGTTTAATAAAGCTAACCAAGAGAATTTATCACCTCCAACAATGACTATACCATCACCTTGTAAATGCTTATCAGGTGAAGCAAATTGAGTAAATGGTAAATTTTTCATTTTAGTTACAAATAAATCATGTTTCTTAGTTAATTCAACAATATCTTTATTATCAATTTTTAAAATATTACTTAAATATTCTTTTGTAAAATAAACTGGATCGACTGCAAATTTTTGTTCAACTTTTTGATCATTAATGTATTCATTTAATGGAGGTATATCAGGTTTTGTTTCAGAAAATAAATTAAATAATTGTACAATTGGGTGATCATCTTTCCAAAGATCAGAAGAACTTTTTTGTTTCGGATTTCTTAAAAAAGTTAAATGAAATATCACAAAGAATAATAAAGCCAAAAGTAACTTTTGATAACCTTTATGTAACGCTAATTTGGATAGAAATACTTTAATTCTTGTTATAGATAACACCATGTCTTGATGATTTGTTTGAGGTTATAGAGATGAAACTGAAATGAAGTGAGAGGGAATAAAAAGATGCAAATAAGAATAAATAAAAATAAAAATCTATATAGGATAGTGCTTTTACAAATGCTTTAAAAATGGGCCTTGAATCATATATGATATACTTGATGAAATTTCAATCAAGACCGACGCAGTGGCACGTGCAGCGACGCGTGTCACGTGAAGCGACGTTTGTTTAATATAAATGATTTGTATTAGTGTAAGTGTAAGTATAAGGAGAAGATATATAGCAAAAGTAATAAAGAATATAGGAGAAGTAAATAAATATGTATAGATGCAAAGTCATTCAATAATATCCAGCAGCTGGATTAATGATTGGTGCTCTAGGGTCAATTTCAACCCTACTAACTGACAGTGTATTTCCATCAAATCCTTCAGAATCAGGGCTATCTGGTGCAAATTCTTTAAACTCTTCATAGCTATTCTTATTACCATTAGTTTCATCAATTGATTTATTTTTATTCATGAATAAATCAAATGATAATAAAATCAACATAATTGAAAACCAAAAGCATAATGACCATTCAAAAATACCTGAATATCCCCAATAAACTGAATCATCACCATCATTTGAACCTAATTTTTTAAATACTAAATAACAAGCTGCAATACCAACTGCAATTACAATCCAAATAAACTTCATAATTGCTGATCTTAAAAACCATTGTTTTCCATAATGTTTATAGTATAATATATATAGCCAAATATGACAAACAGCCATTAAGAAATCAAAAGCCATAAACAGTCCAACAAATGTACCATGAGCAGTTGAATATTCATTATTCTTAAGGCATCCAACTAAAAAAATTGATAATGATGCTAAAAATGCAAATGCAATTGTAAACCAATGTAATCTATGTGTAGTTTTACTAAAACTTATCAATAGATAACCTCTTCTGTTTGATCTTAAATAGAATTCTTCAGCTAATGACCAAACATAGAACAAACCCATTGCACCACAACCACAAATAAATAAAGGTTGTAAATTAGTTGCACCAACATTTGATAAATAAGTTATATAGATATGAAAATAAATTTTATCAGAAACATATAAAGGACGACCTTGTAAGATCCAACACACTAACATTGCTGTTAACATACCCCACCAGCAAAATATACCACATAATGGTAAGATAAATGCATATCTAGGTTTAATATTGTAAAATTTATGACCAAAAAGTAACATTTTGTATATTTTAATATTATAAGTTGATTTATAATTATAAGATGTGAAGTGAATTAATGAAAATACTTTTCGGAAGTGAAAGGAAAGGATCTAAAAGTGAATGAGTTAATAAAAAACTCTAAGTTGAAAATGAAAATATGAATAAATCAGGAAATCAGCTCTCATATATATAGGGAAGTTAAGGAAACTGGTACAAATAGGCAGATGATGAAATAATATTTAAGGAATATCTTAATTGAAAAAAGCAAGAAGAAAAAAAGCTGTAAATTAACTTCGCCTTCTACAAGCTGGAAACTCTTGAAACACGTACAGCTTAATTGATATAATTTAATTAGTAACGAGGCATATACGGTATTCAATCAAAGGTGTTTTGTTTTTACAACGTATACGTATACTTTAACACTCTGATTTCCAGCGTGACATATGTCTGAATCACATATGATATCTCGAGACCTAAACAAGTCAAGTCTTTTGAGGTTTTGATCTATAGTGCAGCTGGTTATAAAATGTCACAAGATAGTAGATACGGTTTGATCTATCAAACCAGCCATTATATTCGGAATCTCGGACGCGACACTGATCTTCCGGACTGATCGGTCGGCTCAGATTCGGCTTCGGCTGATTTAAGCTTAAATCACATCTTCCGTACACCACACTCGTTCAGCGCGTTCAATCACAGCCAGTAAGCCCTTTTACACGCCGCACTACCGCATATCCGCACCCCCACTTTTACACCTTCAGAATTATCACCATATTCGAATAATTAAAATTCTTCAATTTCTATTAGCGTTCAGGCCAGCAAAGTAATTGAAATCAGGAATGATAATTTTATAAATGTTTTATAAAATGTTTTGATTCAATTAGAATGATAAGCTAAACCAAAACAAACAGAATATAAAAAATGTCTTCAACGATTACTCCATATATTTATTCAAAGTACAATGAATTAACTTATAATATATTTCCAAATACTCCAACATTAAAATTTAAACCATTAACAAATGAAAGAAATATTAAAACTTGGTTATGGGCATATATGCAGAATTTAAAACAAGATTCGAAATATAGGAAATATTATTATCAATATGTTATTGATGATTATGTTTATGTTACAATAAATACTTCAACTTTAACTGATTATGATAATTTATTAAATGATGAAAATAATGATAAAGAAATTTTAAATTTAATTAATGAAATTGAAAGCTTTGAATTTCCAGGAAGTTTAAATAATTCTAAATTTAATTTAAAATTTATTAATGTAATTTCAAAAAAAAGATTAAAAATTTATTCAATTTTAATTAATTATAATTATTTACATTTTACATTAGATGAATTAATTTATAATTTATTTCCTGAATCAAATTATATAGTTCATGCTTATGATTTAATAAATCCAAATGGAAATAATGAACAAATTGAAATTAAATGGATTCAATTATTGATTGAATCTATATCAGTTAATGAAATTATATTTCCTGATTTTAATAAATTATTTGAATCTGATTTAAGTAATTTAATGGAATCGATGGATGTTGAAGATAATTTGAATACTAATATTTCTAAAACTGTTCTAAGTATCCATGAATTACCTGTATAAATATTATAAGTTTATATAAATTGTATACATTATTTTAATGAATTAATTAATCAATGAAATAAAGATTCAAAGATTCGAAGATGACTGTCAATTTGAAGTACGTGCGCGTAACTAACAAATTAAAGTAAAATGTTGAAGAATTAACAAATTGGGGTTTCCTAGTAAAACTTATATTCATGGGATCAAACAACTAAAATATGTTATCATTTAAACCAATATTAAGATCATCAATAATAAAAACACCTTCATTATTAAAAAATAACTTTAAATATCAAAATTTAAGATATTTTGCACATGAAGTTAAAACAGATTCAATTGAATTTAATAAACCAACAATTGAAACAAATAAACCAACAGAAACAAATAGATTAGAAAAAACATTAACTAAATTCTGGGATCAAGTTTCAATTGGGAACACATCAAATGAATTTCAAATTAAATTAGATTCAAAAGTGATTAAAACTCCATTAGGTTATGATTTAAATATACCAATTTCAAAACCAACTTTAGCATATTTATTATCAAATGAATGGAAATCATTACCAAGTTTACAAATAAAGCCACATTTAATTCCATTAACTTCATTAGTTTCAAGATGTATTGATTTAGAAAATTCTAAAAATTCAAATGATAAAGAATTATTAGCAAAAATTGGTGATTTAAATTTAATTAAATCACAATTAATTAGATATTTAGATACTGATACATTATTAGTTTTTGCACCATTAAAAGATTGTGATGGATTATTAAGAGAAAAACAAGAAGAATTATATAGACCAATTATTAAATCAATGGAAAAACATTTATCAAAATTTACAGATGATGGAAAATCAATTGAATTAACTTATTTAGATTCAGATTCACAAGGTTTAATTGGTAATAGACAACATCCAGAAACACATAAAGCAGTTTTAAATTATTTAAATCAATTAGATATTTGGTCATTGATTGCATTAGAAAAAGCAACATTAACTGCAAAATCATTTTTAACTGGTGTTTCAATTTTAAGAATGAATGATTTAAATGATGATTATAATATTTCATTAGAAGAAATTACAAATTGTGCAACTTTAGAAACTGTTATTCAAACTAGTATTTGGGGTGAAGTTGAAGATACTCATGATGTTGATAAAGTTGATATTAGAAGACATTTAGCATCTGCTTCAATTGTTTCATTTGATGGTTAGAACTTAGAATTTTATATTATTCGATTTTATTGTGTTTATAGGTATTAAAATTATTAATTTAAAATGGTATATAATGTTTGTATATATAAAAACAAAAGAACAAAAACATAAAAACATAAAATCAAAAAATAACAAATGTATAAATAAATAAAAGTAAAAAAAAACAAAGAAAGTAAATATGAAAAGTAAATGTTAATGTAAATCTAAGTAAGTGTAAATACATGAAAAAAAGGGGGTTAGCAAATCCAGTAAGCAAGTCAAGTGTTAATAATTTATTTTAATTCATCAATTATATTTAAAAATAAATCACAATCTAATTTTTTATCAAATTCAATTAAATACCAATTTAATCCATTATCATTTAAAATACCATAATCTAAACAATTAATTAAAATTCTTTTTGTATCAATTTTTTTAAAATTTTTTTTATTATTTAAAATTAAATCAAAATTAATATCATTATTATTTTTAATTAAAAATTGTAAATAATTAAATTTATTATTATTATTATTATTATTATTAAATTTACCAATTCTTAAAATTGATTTATTTAATTTAACTAAATTTTTTTTATTTGATTTAATATTATTAACTTTATAAAGATTAATTAATGATTGATAAATTAATTTTGATTTATTATTACCAATTAATTTCAATTTTAATTGATTATCAACATCATTGGTATTGATATTATTATTATTATTATCTTTAATTGATTTTGGAAAAGATAATTTAGTTGGAGTTGGAATTGGTGAATTAGTTGATGATGATGATGATGAAGAAATCTTTAATGAATTTAATGAAGGTTTATTTGATAAATTTAAATTTGAATCAATTGTTGTTGAATTTGAAATATTTGAAATATTTGAAATATTTGAAATATTTGAAAATTCTGATTTTTCACTTAAATTAGATTGTTCAGATTCAGAATTTGAAATAAAACTATTTTTTTTTAAATTTAAAATATTAATTAAATTATTTAAATTTTCTGATTTTGATCTAATTAAAATTAATAAATTATTTTCATTATTTAAATCTTTTGTATTTAAATGTAAATCAATTGAATTAATTTTTTTAATAATTAAATTTAAATCAATTTTAATTAAAAAAATTATATCATCATTATCATTAATTGAAATTAAATATGATTCATTAAATGAATTTGAAATTAATAATTTTAATTTTGATTTAATTAAATTTGTCCAACCAAATAATTGCCAAATTGAACATTTAACATCTTGTAATAAAATTGAAGTTGAATCATTTAAAATTTCATTAATTTGTTTAGTTTTTTTTAAATAAACTGGATTTTTTGAATTATTATTTTCATTATTGGTTGAATCTGTTGTAGATGAAGAAGTATTATTTGTAGTATTATTTGAATTATTTAAATTATTTAAATTATTTGTATTATTTTGTAAATTTTCTGATGATTTATTAACTAAATTATTAAATACATTTAAAATTGATTGTCTTCTTTTCTTTTTAATAATATTATTATTATTTGTAGCTGTAGTATTTGTTGTTGAAATTGATGAATGTTCTTTTGTAAAAGCATTTTCATAATTTTTAGCAAATTGTTTTGGATCAAAGTTTTCTTTATTATTATTATTATCAGTATCTTTGATTTCTTTGATTTCTTTATTATCATTTTTATTATCATCATTTAAATCAACTTCTTTCATTGAAATTTCTGATTTAATTTGAGGAATTGGAATTTCAAATGGTTTATTTGACATATCAATTTTTAATTTATCAAAATGTAAATCATCATAATCATCATTAGTTGTATCATTTGTATCGATTGTATGGATTATATCAGTTGCGTTAACTGTATCATCATCAACTGTTTCATCAATTGAACTATTTGAAAAATTATTATCAATTAATTTATTAGGTAATGAAACAATTGAATTATTTATATTATTTAAATTATTTAAATTATTTAAATTTGATAAAGTTTTATTATTTGATATATTTGAAGTTGATAAATTATTATTTAATTGTAATCTATAAGGATGAGAAATTGGAGTTGATATACCCATAGCAGATTTATTAATTGAAAGTGATGATGATGATAAATTATTTGATTTAATTGGGAAAAAAGATAATAATTTTGATTTTAATTCTGAATTATTATTATAATTTAAATTAATTGATATATTTGAATCTAATGAATAAATAAAAGTTAATGAATTATTTAATTCAATTGAAAAATTTAATTCATTTGATTTAAATGGTGGGAAAATTAAAGATTTACCACAATTATCATCATTTATTTTTAAAAAAGCTAAATTTAATTGATTATTTAAATCATTAATAAAAAAAATTAATTGAATATTATTATTTAATGAAAAAGAATTTGAATTTGAATTTGAATTTGAAATATTTTTATAAGAAAATGAAGATAAATTATAAGTTGAATTAATTTTATCTAAATTAAAATATGAAGAAATATTTGATAAATTTATAAAAGATCTAACATTATTAAATTGAATTAAATTATTAATTTTTAATCTTTGTAATTCATCAATTTTTCTAGCTGAATTTAATAAATTTTGAAATTTAATAATTAAATTATCTAAATTTTGAATTTGATATAATTGTAAATCATTTAATTTAATTAAAACTTTTGATAAGAATCTAATTCTAATTAATGGTTTTCTTCTAATTTGAATTTCAATTGAAGGTTGATTATAATTAAGTTTATAATAATTAATATAATTATTATAAATTATTAATATATTATAACACCAATTAATAAATGAATTAATATCTTTATTAATTAATATAATTTGTAAATTATTATGATTTAATAATAAATTTTGAACAATTTTAATTAAATTTAAATTTAAAGATTTTCTTGAATTAATTAATTCATCAGAAATATCATTATTTAAATCATCAAAATAATTATCAAATTTCAAGTCAAATAAATTTAAAATTGATAATAAAGAATTTAAATCTGATTTAAATTGAACTTCAGAATTCAAGATATCTGAGAATAAGTTTGATAATTCAGTATCTTTATTCATTATAGTTGATTATATGATAATTTGGTGAAATACAGGAGGAAAAGAAGAAAAAAGGGAAAAAAGGGAAAAAAGGCAACACAGCTTGTACTTATATAAATGTCCCAGCGTGTCTGTTGTGTCTGTTGTTGATGTTTGTTTACACAACACGCGATTATTAATTTAATTTAATTTACTCCTTCTAGTTAGCTTGCTGTACGTTAATGGTCTAGAGTTCATCACGTATATTGCGTGTGTTACGTGTATTACGTGTTTGTGATTAATTGCTATACATCCCTTAATTACACTCGATCTAGCTATCTTTATAAATTATAATCAATCAAGTTATAACTCTATATACATGTATTCCTTAATTTAATAGTTAACAGACTAAGTAATTCGAGTTGTATTGTATTGTGATAAAGACTAAAGTTAATGCGCGCCGCGTTTGTATAGTAGTCACGTGCCACAACATTTCCGCTGTCGTACAGTCACGTGCCCACATACTAATTTAATTACATGTACTTCAAAAACTTCGACGGCGAACATAACAAATTTAATTCTTCTACCTACAGTCCTACTCCTTTAACAATTCACAAACACAATTACTTTTACAACTACATCATATATAATACATTCCAAAAATGTCAATCAATTTAAGAGATGGTTTCGAATCGGAAACCTTAGAAAGAGTTTTAGAGGATTTAATCGTTAGATTCGTTATAAATTGTCCAAATGAAGATTTATCTTCAATTGAAAGAGTTTTATTTCAAATTGAAGAAGCTCATTGGTTTTATCAAGATTTTATTAGATTATTTAATCCTTTATTACCAAATTTAAAAATGAAAAATTTTACAAATAAATTATTAATTCAATGTCCAATTATTTGGAATTTCCCTTCAATTAATCCAAATGATGCTTTATTAAAATTTGGTAAATATAAATCAATGATTCCTGTTAGAGGTTGTGCTTTATTAAATTCAAATCTAGATAAAATATTATTAGTTAAAGGTGTTGAATCAAATTCTTGGTCTTTTCCAAGAGGTAAAATTTCAAAAAATGAATCTGATATTAAATGTGCTTTAAGAGAATTATATGAAGAAACAAGTTTTGATGCAACTGATTTAATTAATGAAGATTTATTTATTGAAAGAACAATTAAAGGTAAAAATTATAAAATTTATTTAATTAAAAATGTTGATGAAACTTTTAATTTTAAACCTCAAGTTAGAAATGAAATTTCAACTATAAAATGGAAAAATATTATTAATTTAACAAATGATTTATTAAATAATAGTGGTAATTATTATTTAATTAATTCAATGATTAAACCTTTAAATTCCTTTATTTCAAAAAATAAAAAATATAATAATAATATTGAAGATTTGAAATTAAAAGCTACATTACAAATTAAAAAACTTTTATCTGTTGCTGAATTTGAAAATAATAATGAAATTAATAATGAAAGTTCTAAATTAGATCCAGGTAGAGAATTATTAAATATGTTACAAACTGTTGCTAAACAAAGACAACCTTCTTTAATTGAACAACCAGAACAACTATCACAACCTTTACAACAACAACAACAACAACAACAACAACAACAACATCCATTACCTCAACAATTACCACCTCAATTACCTCCTCAATTGTTACCTTATTTAAATCCTTTATTTAATCAATTACCAAATGGTAATGGCCCATTTCAATTACCTTTTTTCAATCCTTTTATGTTCCCTCCAAATACAAATGGTGCTCCATTCCCACCTCCATTCTTTCAACAACAATTATTACAACAACATAATCAGCAATCAATTAATAATATGAATGCTCCATCTGCATCATCATTAAATAAACCAATCTTAACTAAAAAGAATAATAATAATAATAATAATAATTCAAAAGAATTATTAGGTCTATTAAAGAAGATACCAATAAAAGAAAATAATTCAAGACAATTATTAGATTTATTAAAACCATCAAATTTAAATAATTTAAATAATAATTCAAATAATTCAAATAATTCAAATTCAAAAGAATTATTAAATTTATTAAATTCATCAAAAGAATTACCATCAAATGAATTAAGACCATCATCATCATCATCAAATGATAATTCAAATGATAATTCAAATAAATTATTAAATATATTTAATCAAAATTTGAATTCAACCCCACCAAATTCAGCATCATCATCAGGAGCAAGATCAATTAAAATTTTAAAACGTGAAACCCCATCACCAGTTCTGAAACCACAACATCAATTACATCAATCACTTCATCAACATCAACATCAACAACAACAAGTTAGAAAATCTATTAAAACTGAATCAAAAGTTGATATAATGACTCCTGCAAATAGTTCAACTAAAACAGTTAAACCATCAACTAAACTGAATACTAAAAAGATTAAGTTATTGAAAAGACCAAATTCAGCAGAAACTCCAGCAACAAGTTCAACTGTTAAATTAATGAAACGTCCAGTTTCAGCTGATGATAAATCAACAACTGAATTAACAAGCATAAAACCAAAAATATTGAAAAAGAAATCAGTTGAACCACCTAAACAAGAAGATACACCAAAAGAAGATGATAAAAAGAAATCATTACCTTCATTATTAGATTTATTAAATAAATCAAAAGAAAAACAACAACAACAACAACAACCTCAATCCCAACAACAACAACAAGCACAACCAATTCAAAAACAAGATTCAGATTCAATTGAATTAAGTAAAGGTGAATCAAGTGATTCAATAATTTCACAAGATTCAAAATTATCACAAGATCAAATTATAAATGAAAATGATTCATCAATTTTATTAAATAGTTATTTAAATAATAAACCAATTTCAAATATATCAAGTTCTAATAATAATGTTGATTCAATTGAATTATTAAACTTATTAAAGATAAAATCATCATCACCTAGAATTAATTCAGTTGGTTTTGTTAATGATGATCAAAATGATAATAATAGTAATAGTTTTATTAAAGAAGTTACTCCTATTGTTGAAGATATTCAAGAAGAAATTGATTCTACTCCTGTTGTTGAAGAGAAAATTGTTGATGATGATGATGAAGATAAGTTAGGTGCTGAATCTGAAGAAATTGAATCTGCTACTTCTGTTATTGAGGTGAAATCTAGTTCTTCTGATATTGAAGTTGAGTCTGATGCAGTTCCTGTTGTTTTACTTGAAGCTAATTCTACAGATGAAGTTGAAGCTAATTTTACAGATGAAGTTCTAGCTGAAAATGATGAAGAAGCTCTTGAAGTTGAATCTGAACATGTTGAAATTCCTGTTGAATCTAGCTCTGATGATGTTCAAGAAGATGTTAAATCTGAATCCAATGCTGAAGAAGATATCAAATCTCTTGAAGTTGAAGAAGAAGTTTCCGATAATGTTCCAGTTGATGAACCAGTTGATGAACCTGTTGATGAACCTGTTGATGAACCAGTTGATGAACCTTTTGCTGAACCAGTTGAACCAGTTGAATCAGTTGTTGAACCTGTTGTCGAACCAGTTGAATCGATTGAACAAGATGCTGTTGAGCAACCTAAAGAAGTTGAACCAATTGAGGAAACTCAAACTTTGAGTTCAGGTAATCAATTATTAAATATATTAAATAAGAAAGATACTGAATCAACAGAATCTATTCAAGAACCTAAAAAAGAAGCAATGAATAATTCAAGTAGTAGCATTCAATTATTAAATATTTTAAATAATAAATCATCAACTCCATCACCAAAACTTGAATCAAAGAAAATTTTATTAAAGAAAAAAGATTCTCCAAAACCAAAGAAAATTTTACAAAGATCAAGTGATCCATCAGCTAGTTTATTAGGTTTATTATCAAATAAAGAATTAATGAAAAATCGTCCAACATCAAGAAGTTCATCATCATCAAGAAGTCCAGTTGTTGAACATCCAATTCCAAGATCTAATGAAATTTTAGAAGTGTTTAAACCAATTAAAAACGATTCAGCTGATCCATCTGCTTCATTATTAAATATTTTAAAGAATACTTCTTCTTCTTCTTTATCATCAAGACCTTCAACTGCAAATAATGACTCATCATTAACCCCAACTCCAACTTCAACTCCAATTCAAACATTAAATAGAAATCCAGTTTCAAATCAATCTCAAACTAATTCAATTTTAAGTTTATTGAAAAATAGAGATAATACCCCTAAAAAGTCATCACCAATTAATAATGGTTCTAATACATTATTAAACATTTTAAAGAAATCTCCTGAACCATCAGTTTCTTCTGTTTTAAGTAGTCCTTCAACACATTCTGCTGATTTATTAAATATTTTAAAGAAGCCATCTTCCTCTCCTTCTGTTCAAGTTGAAACTACTCCAATTATTCCTTTTGAACAACAACAATCACAATCTGCTACTCCAACTTTTGGTGCTGCTTCATTATTAAATATTTTAAAGAGACAACCATCTTCATCTAGTTCTCCAGTTGCTGATATTGGTTCAGAAATAGTTCAAAGTTCTACTCCTGTTGTTACTACTAATGATAAATCAACATTATTAAATTTATTACATTCAAATAGTACAGCTGAACTTCAAAAATCTCAAGAAATTGAACACCTGAAAAGTTTAGATCAAGAATTAGTTGGTGATAGTAATGAAGATTCCGAAGATTTCGAAGACTTTGAAGATTTTGAAGATTTTGAGGATAATGATAATCATTATGGTGATGATATTTATGTTGATGATAATGAAGACGAACTTGTTTACTTTAGATGATTTTTTTTTTTTGTTTCTTTCTTATTAATTTGTGCATCCATACGTTTTACTGTTTTCACATTGTTGTTTTTTTACTAAACTAAAAAGTTATCCACATATTTTTTTGCTTTTGATATATTTTAATTTACTTTTATTTTTCTCATTCCTTTTTAATTTACTCATTTTTATCTTTAGTCAATTTTTTTATTTCTATACTGCATATGCTTGTCTTTTCTGTGTATTATATATTTATATCCATTTTTTTGTTATATGATTAATTAATTGTAATGATTTTATTTATGGTTGATAATGATGAAGAATTCAAAAAATTCACGTTAAAAGTTAAGTTTACGCGTTTGCATTTTTCAAAGAGAGGTAGCTTTTCTATCTTCAGTAATTCAATTTTATAATATATATATCCTGTCTGATCTAACTTATATAAACTCAATAATGCCACCAAAGAGAGCTGTTAAAAAGTCAGCAAAAATAGTGAAATCAGTGACCAAAAAAATTGTTCAAACAACAACACCATCATCAACAACAATACAACCACCAAAAGCAAGTAAACCTCCAATATTTGAAAAAGATTCAAATGGTAGAAGATATTGGTTGATCAAATCAGAACCATTTTCAAGAATTGATCCAAGATCAGGACAAGATTCGAAATTTTCAATCAAGGATTTATCAGAAATTGATTCAAAAATTGGTGAACCATGGAATGGAGTTAGAAATTATGAAGCAAAAAATAATTTAATTAATATGAAGAAAAATGATATTTGTTTATTTTATCATTCTAATTGTAAAGACCCTGGTATTGTTGGATTGACTAAAGTTATAACGGATTTTGCGAAGCCTGATGATTTACAATTTGATTCAAAATCAACTTATTTTGATCCAAAATCAAATTTAGATAATCCAAGATGGTTTTGTCCTGATGTTATATTTTTATGTTTACTTAAAAGAAAATTGAGATTATCTGAATTGAAACTAAATGATGACTTAAGTGATTTATATTTATTAAAAAGAGGTAGATTAAGTGTTAATCCTGTTTCTTCTGAACATTTTAAAAAATTAATAGAATTACAAAATAAAGGTGAAAAGATAGTTGAAGATAATGAAGAGTTCGATTGTGATGCTACTGGTTTAACTATATACAACGATGATATTCTTTAGGTATTGTGTACATTATATAATTAAAAAAATATATATTTATAAAAATAAAAACGTTATCTTCTTTGTTTTTGAGGTGCATTACCAGCAACAATTCTTGAATTAACTCTACTATCAAGATAAATTCTATCAGGAACTTCTAATTGTATCAATCCAGCTAATTCATTTTTTAAATTTTCCAATTGTTTACCAGCTCTAGTAACATTATCAATATCATTTAATTTTGATACATTAACAAAACATTTAATTTGAAAAGTTTCTGAATTATCTAATAAATTTAACTTTAAATATTTTTTTTCGGTATTATCATTCTCAGGTTTATTAATTTCTATTATTTCATCTTTAAAAGTCTTTGTTCTTATATATAATCTAAAAACTTCAATAACTATATCATTATAATAAAATCTAACACCATTATTCCAAAATTCAATATCTGGCATATAACCTAATTCATCAACATAACCTAGTATATCATCAGTTTTATAAATTGTAGATTCATAAATATTTTGAATTGAAACTAATCTTTGACCAGCAGCAGGTATATCAGATAATTGTAATGTCCAAATTGATTCATTTTTAGTTGAAATTTTCGAATTATTATTTAAATATGATTCACCTTTAAAAACATTTTGTTCTTCTTTATTATCTTTGGGTATATCCCAAACTCTAGTCATTCTTATTCTATATGACTCAATTTGATTGACTTTACCTGCTGATATCTCTGGTGTAAATGGATATTTTGGTTTTAAAATAACTGTATGTTGTTGTAATTGTTGTGGTTTCATACCTGTTAATGATTCTAAACTAAGCATTAGAATATGATATTGAGATTTGGGTATTGATGAAACTAGTGATACTTGTTGAACCATGATTAATAATAAATTATATATTTTGATATATGTTTATGAATTGTTAAAAATAACTTCTTCCTCTCCAAAGTCTCCATATATGCCATTAAATTTCGCACACTAAAATCAAGTTCAACACTTCAGGTTCAACTATGAAAAAGCCGCTCAATAACCCAAATTACCCAATTTATATTACATGTATAATCATAATTAGAACTACATGTATCCAATTAATAATATTTAATATGATCAATCGTGATTTGAACTTGCAATATTGCAATCAGTATAGGTTAAATTAACATGTATAATGTAAATTAATGAGAATATATATCAAAAAAAGAAAAGTATTCATAAACCTTTTATATTTTAAAAGTACATGTACAAACAAAGTAAAGGAAAGGATAAAAGTAAATGATAATAATGAACGAAAAAAGAAGGAAACCAAAAGCAACAAGTTAAGTCATAAAGTTAAAGATAAAATAAAAACCACAATTTTTCATTAAAAGTAAGAGTCTAGCTATACTTTAAAAAAATTATAATTGTGGAGTTTTAATCTTAATTCTAACAGCCTTGGTTTGAGTATAGTTGTCCAGAGCTTCAGCACCCATTTCTCTACCAATACCAGATTCTTTGTAACCACCGAAAGGAACTGATTGATGGAAATCGTTATAAGTGTTGACCCAAACAGAACCAGCAGCTAATCTATCAGCAACATAAATAGCTTTGTTAATATCTTCAGTGTGAACACCAGAACCTAAACCAAAGATGGAATCATTAGCTTTAGTGATTAATTCATCAACTGATGTGAATGGTAAAACAACACCGACTGGACCAAAGATTTCTTCTTGAGTTAATTTAGAGTTTTGTGGAACATCATAGAAGATAGTTGGAGTAACAAAGTAACCTTTAGTACCAATTCTTTCACCACCAGTTAATAATTTTAATGAGGTATCTTTACCATCTTTAATGTAATCTAAAACGGTTTGGAATTGATCTGGAGTAGTTTGAGCACCTTGGAAAACACCTTCTTCAAATGGATTACCAACCTTTAAGTTTTCAATGGCAACTTTAAATTCAGCTAAGAAATCATTGTACCATTTTTCATCAGTAGCTTGAATGTAAATTCTTGAACCAGCACAACAAACTTCACCACCATTAAAGAAAATACCAGTAATTAAGTTTTGAATGGTTTGTTTAACATCACAATCTTGGAAAACAATATTTGGAGATTTACCACCTAATTCTAAAGTAACTTTTTTAATTGATTTAGCACATTCGGTCATAACGGTTTTTCCGACATCAGTAGAACCAGTGAAAGCAACCTTTTTAATCTTTGGATGGTTTAAGATAGCATTACCACAACCTCTACCTGAACCTGGGATAACATTAACAACACCAGCTGGGAAACCAGCTTCTTTAATTAATTTAGCAGCGTAAAGATTTGATAATGGAGTGGCAGAAGCAGGTTTAATAACAATAGTATTACCAGTAGCTAAAGCTGGACCAATTTTCCATGAAAACATTAATAATGGGAAATTCCATGGGGTGATAGCACCACAAACACCTAATGGTTCTCTTTTAGTATAGGATAAATGATGATCATCAGTTGTAATAGTTCTACCATCAATTTTATCAGTATAACCAGCACAAGATCTCAGGTATTCAATAACTAAATTAACATCAAATCTTGAACATAATAATGATTTACCGTTATCTAAAGATTCAATTGAAGCTAAGATTTCTCTATCTCTGTCCATTAAGTCAGCTAATTTGTATAATAATCTACCTCTAACAGAAGGTTCAACGAATCTCCATTCTTCGAAAGCTTTTGCAGCAGCTTCAACAGCAATGTCGACATCTTCTTCACCAGCTTGTTCTAAATCAGCTAAAAGAGATTCATCAATTGGAGAAGTAACAGCAAATTTCTTACCGGACTTAGCAGCAACGAACTCATTGTTAATGAATAAACCAATTGGTTGTTCGACAGTTTTGTTGGTGATTGGGAAAGTTAAAGTCTTTGAGAAGGACATTTTTGTAGATAAGTTCCTAGTTAAAATTAGAGGATTAAGAAATCTCATTATGTTTGGACGAAAAAAATGAGAAAAAAAAAGAGGAATTGACTGAAGTATTTATACTAGTGAGAGAAAAGAAATGGTAATCTATATAAGGAGAGGGCTTCCGTCGTTGGACAAAAATTGAGATTTCGAGGTTGAAATTTTTCCACATTTGTTGGATCGTATCCGGTAGATTCCCATACTTAAGCAGCTCCACCCCCGCTACCGGGAATACGGACGGATTGGGTAGTGTTAAACAGGTATATATACGTACGGTGGAGCAAAAGTTAACTATCGATCTACTCTCGCTAAATCTAAGACCTGCTATACCTTAACGCCATGATTGGTCAGTTCAGCACTTCAAGAAGTTCAAGTTCAACACTTTCGAAAAGGGTGTGCAGAAGACGGGGTTTACACAGGGTGTAAGGTAAATTCAGGTGGTGGAAAACACCCTTGCCCTCTCGATACTCAATTGCAATTAAATTGCATAATTAATTCATTCATTCGTGAAATCCATTGATTGATAACTGTATGGCTGACCAATGAGAGAGAGCAGCAAACCATAAGTGAGGATTAGTCAGATTCCCCTGGCTGGCTGGGTTCGATCTGGGTTCCCCACAAACTCAATATTTTTCAGCTGAACTCCCCGACGCTCCCGTGTCCACGTTGGGCCTGCGAAGGCTGCGAGGGGCTGTTGAAGCTGTTCCCCAGACCGGACCCCCTGAAACACAGAATCGTTCACCCTGTCCTCACCCTCGATCATGATTCTGATTGATTGATTCAGTTACATGTATAACTTATAATTCGACTCTTTAATTTCCTTTAATTGGAAAATTGGAATAAATTAACTACATATATATATGTATCATTGTATATAGAGTTTGGATTTGGGAACATGGAAACATTGGAAAGCCCTTGATAAGTTGATAACTACTACATATATTGGTCAAAAATTCTCAACAATTCATTCCCCTTCATTATATTGCAGTTGATCACGTTAAATTATCGTATACATGTACATGTATAAGCAAACACCGACAATTTAGTTATAATTTAAATCATTATATAGCTGCTTGATCATCTATGTATCGGGAATCAGGATTAATTATACATTTGTATAGGCTGAAAATTCTGAAATACGAAGCTGGAATTCTGTGGTTAATTTGAGCTGTTGATTTTATATGTTTTTCTTTTGGATTTTTTTTTTTGGAAATTCTTCAATTAAATTTATCAAATTAATATATCTGAAAAGAAAATTATAAGAATATACAACATTGTAGTTAAGTAAAGGTCATGAACCATGAATATGATCGAGTCATTGGATTGTTCAACAACCCCGGAACTGATAACTTTTAATCCAATTAATTCATATATTAAATTAATTGTACATGTAATTAAGCTATAGTGGACCATGTTATAATATTGGTATTCGGATTCCTTGATTATTGTTGGGAATTTGGCATACTCCGGTACTACATGTACGTACATAAGAGCTCTATCGATATCCGATACAATTCTGTCGATTCAATCCAATTTAATTATAATCGATCAATATTCAATATATCATATAAATTAATGATTCTGATTCATCAGCAAGGTCGATTATCTGGTTTGAATTAATATGTAGTATATGTAGTTTTCCAATATATATATCTGTTAATTTTTGTTATACTCAATTTCAATTGAATTAATCATTTTCATACAATCAAACAATTAAGCTATAGCAGATATATATGGTATATCTCAGCTAGTTAATTAATTAAAATTTAACTTATCAACCCCATTAAGGAAATTTGATTGCAATTCTAATATTCTAATAATTCTATACTAGCTCTATTTAACACCTCTTTAACTAGGATATAGAGAAAGAATTTATATATAGTACAGCACGTATGCAATTACGAGTTCATGATTATCATTAATTGAAAGATGAGATGTATATATATGAGTGGAGGGGATTTAATTATTTTGAGCAGATATAGTAAATTAAAATGAGTTATTTCTTACAATTTTGATTATCCAGCCGGACATTCATTATATCTTGATTCTCCGTACAAAATTAAGGGATCGATATAACGATTAAACGCTGTTAAGAGGATTAACTTAAATTATTATCGATTTAATTGATGAAAAAAGATGAATGGAATTAAGAATAAAGTGAATATATTAAGCTTAATCTAGCCATCATCATATTAATCATATATCAACCAAATCAAGATAGAAATAGAAATCGATAGAAATAGAAAAAAAGATATTGCCGAATTTACTTCCCAATTAATTAGCGCGCACACGTTTTTTTGTTTCTATCTCAAAACTTCAAAAGATTTGTTTTGTTTTGGCTTCAAATGGTGGATTATACCAACAATTTCAACAGTTATACCCTCTATAACCATGATTGCTGACTACTTACAAGTTGAACTATATGAGACTGGAGTTGTATGTTCAAATCAGCTCAACTAATATATAAATACCTCTTCCTTACAAATATTATCAATACATGTACATATGGCTATAATACTAACCATCATTTCATTTCACTCTAATAGGCTGTTTCACAACTCCGAAATAAATCAAATTCATTTTTTTTACAATTTCCTACTTCTGAAACCGAGATCGGTCCTTCATCTTCAACCAGCAACAACAACAACACTTCTGATAATAATAATAATAACTCATTAAAATTAATTTCAAATTTTAATCCAAAAGGCTTGAGTTCAATAATTTCAATTAATTTACAATGTTTGATAGGCTGGACTAGACTTGGTCTTGGTGGAGTTTTAATATTTGTTTCAAATTCAACTCAAGTTATTAATGATAATGATAGTTTATTGAATATTAATAAAGTTGATGATGTGGTTTTAATTCCTTTGAATTATTTACAAGCTTTAAAAGTTTTTAAAAAATTGCAACAACAGCAACAGCAACAGCAACAGCAACAGCAACAGCAACAGAAACAACAAACTAAATCAAATTCAAGTTCATCAAATGAGAACAGTTCAAATAACTCACCTATTGAAAAAGATGAACATAAATTTGATAGTGAAGATGAAGATGAAGATGATGAAGAGGATGATAATTTAACAGAAATTGAATCAATTTTGACAAATAATCAAAATCCCCAATCAGCCAGCTCACCTAGTCTACGTAACCCTGAATCATCATCTTCAATACCTTCAACTAGTAATTTCATGGTCACTAATATTGGTGTTTTAGCTGATTCATTCAAAGCTCGTCCTAAATTAAGTTTAAATGATGAAAACATATCAATACCAAATCCAAATCCAAAACAAAATGAACAAGAACAAGAACAAGAACCAACCTATATTGAAAATTTTGATAATTTTGATAATTTTAAACATCATAAAACATTAGATGAAACTAGATCTGTCTTAAGTTTAAGATCTGGAACAATTAATAATTTATCGTCAAATCCACAATCAATTAACTCAACTAAATTTTCCTCACCATCATCATCTTTATCTTATAAAATGTCAAGTTCATTATTAAAGAAATTAAAAAGAAATTTAAGGCAATATTTAAGAACAGCTGGTTTTTATTTTAGTTTTAAAATTGATTTAACTGAAAAACTAAATTTTTTGAATAATCAATTAGAACCAAGAATTGCAAATAATTATAAAGATTTAAGTGAAAATAACTCAAGTTTTCTTTGGAATCATCATTTAATTAAACCATTTTTAAAACAATTAATTAATACTGAAAATGAAAATAATAATGATTTACTTATTACACCAGTTATTTGTGGTTTTATTGATATTTTTGATTTAGATTTATCAAGTGATAATAAAGGTCAATTAATGCTATTATCAAAAAGAAGTATACATAGATCAGGTTTACGTTATATGAGAAGAGGTATTGATGATGAAGGTAATGTTGCAAATTTTGTTATAACAGATCAAATATTGATAATTAAAACAAATAAAAATAAAATAATTTTTGAAAAATATAGAATTTTAAGAGGTTCAATACCATTATTTTTTAAACAAGATTCGTCAAAACTACAACCAATTCCAATAATTCAAAGAAATTTAGAACAAAATAAATCAAAATTTTTAAAACATTTCAATAATTTAAAAAGTAGTTTTAATGATATAACTTGTATTTCATTAATTGAAAGAAAAGGTAGAGAAAAAGAATTAGGTGAATTATTTGAAAAATTATCAATTGAAAATAAGATTAAATTTGTTTGGTTTGATTTTCATTCAATTTGTAGTAAAATGAGATTTGATAAAGTTAAACTATTATTAAATGAATTGGTTGAGAAAAATAATAATAATAATTTAACAATTAATGATTTATTAACTAATTATTCTTATGATGGGCCAAATTCAAAACAAACTGGATTTTTTAGAATTAATTGTATTGATTGTTTAGATAGAACAAATATTGTCTCAAAATTCTTATGTAATGAAATATTAATTAAACAATTAAATGATTTAAATTTAAATATAATCAATTTGAATGAATTTAAAATTAACTATTCAAATTTATGGGCAAATAATGGAGATTTCATAAGTACACAATATGCATCAACAAATGCATTAAAAGGAGATTTTACAAGATTTGAAAAAAGAAAATATTCAGGAATTTTAAATGATGGATTATTAACATTATCAAGATATTATTATGGCTACATAAGTGATTATTATAGACAAGTTTTGATTGATTTTTTGTTGGGTAATGTATTTGAGGATTCATTTGAACAATTTGAATCAAATTTAAATAATTTAGATCCAAATTTAATTCAAGAAGACGAAATTAAGAAAAAATTAATTTTTGATAATATTTTAAAATTAATTAAGAATAAATTATTTAATTTAGATGAAAATAAGAATGAAATATTAATTAATAATTGGTGGATTAAATCTAATTTTAAATTAAATAAAATTAAAAAATTTGAAATTTTTGATTGTATTTTAATTTTAACAAATTTTAAAATTTATTTATGTTATTTTAATGAATTTAAAAATTTAATTGAAATTAAAATGATTTTAAATAAAAATTTTAATAAATTAAATTATGGATTTTATTATATTGATATAACTTCAAAAATTTCAAAAAATCCATTAAAAAATATTGGATTACAATTTTTTTTTAAAAATTATACAAATATAACAATTAAATTAAATCCAGATTTAACTAGTTTAAATGATAATAACGATCATATTTCATTAAATGAATTATTTCAATTAAATAATATAATTACAAAAGAAGAAATCAATGATGATAAAGAAGAATTTATTTCAATTAAATTTCCAAATAATTTCAATTATGAAAAAATTAAAAATATAATTAAATTAATTTCAAAAATTTTATATTTTGCTGAATTAAATAAGATTGATTTAGTTAATTTTAATGATGCTAAAAAAGATACATCAGTTTGGAAAATTATTGATTATGAATTTAAAAGATTTATTTGGGCATAGAACTAATTAATTATTAATTAATTAATTAAGGGGTAACAGTACACATGTACATGTATATGTGGATTAATTTTTTTTTTTAATTATAAATT
>JAJLSG010000383.1:0-31000 GCA_030567495.1 Ambrosiozyma neoplatypodis | reverse complement strand
TTGAATTAATCACCAATTAACCAACCAGTTCGAAGTCCATATGTTCCAACAGCCAACAGGTATAAAAATGATGCCATTCCCTTCTTTTTGGGGAACCTTTGTTCACTTTTTATCTAATTCTTATCATCTTTCATTATCATATTTCAATTAACAACTACATAATACCTTTCCTAATGTTACAACCAATCAACATGCAAAGACATACACCTTTTCAATCCTCATTTCAAGATCCTACTTCATCATTACCTGGTTTAAGTTATGTTTCTCCTCTTGAAAGAGAAAATAGTGGTGAAACTATGAGAAAGTTACCTCCTGTTAATCCAGATTGGCGTTCAGCTGTTAGACGTCACCGTCTATTACACGCTCATGATTTACCTTTACCAAATCCAAATCTTTCAAATAAAGCTCCTAAATTTTCAACATTATCACACTATCACTCAGAACTTTCTTTAGGTTATCCTTTATCTTCAAAATCTAGTTCTTATAGATCACCTTTAACCCCAAGTTCTCCTTCATTAGCTAAAGCTTCATGGGATTATCAATTACCACTACAATCACATTCTCAACCTTCACTTCCAACTGTTCCAACATTAAGTCCTTCTCCAATTCCAAACACTCCTTTAGTTCAACCAAGATACAACTCTCCAATTTCTGCAACAATGTCTCAACCTCCAGTGCTAACATTATCTCAAAAACAAAATTTATTACCTCCTTTAATTCCATCAAATGATAATAAATTAGATATGAAAAATGCTTCACAATTAACAAATTCTTTTAATTTAAATGGTAGAATTCAAAAAGAAGCTAGAGTTACTTGGTGGGATGAAGAAAACATTCTATGCTATGAAGTTCAAGTTAATGGTGTTCCCGTTTTAAGAAGATCAGATAATAATTATGTTAATGCTACTAAATTATTAAACTCAACTTTAATGACTAGAGGTAGAAGAGATGGTATATTAAAAGGTGAAATGACTAAATTAATAGTCAGAAGTGGTCCAATGAAGTTCATTGGTATTTGGATTCCTCTCGATAATGCTATTCAAATGGCTAGAAGAGAAGGTGTTCAAGATAGTTTGTATCCATTATTTGAAAGAGACATTGGTAAGATTAACTAATGATTATGGTTCAACGGTTTTCAGTTTTACTAGCTTATAATTTGCTTAATGTTTAATATCGATTGCTTTTTTTTTATTTTATGATTCAATTTATGAATATGCTAACAATATCCCCTATACTTTTATTCTTAATATTTAGATCCTATTTCCATTTCAATTTGTCCTTTTAATTATCAGTGTTTTTCTTATTTTTTTTATTTTTTTTTATGGGTTTTCATCTCTTGTTGTTTTCTTTTTCTTACTACTATTACTATTACTTTTCATTTTTTGTTTATTTCCCTTTGTTTGTTCCAACCTTATTATCCTTGCTTTTTTGTACTATATATTTATACCATTTTGTCTATTTTGCTGCTTTTAATTACATCTTTTATTTCATTTCATTTCTATATAATACTCGTACGTATAATCATACACGGTATGATATTTAGAATTAGAGATTCACAGACCACTGAGACCACAGCACGTAAATTAATTATAACATATGTGGAATTTGGAATTTAATTAATTCATTCTCGTTCCTTCAAACAACTTTGTTAATGAATAAAATTCCACAAATGTAGGATTATTCGGTTAAATTAGGTACAAACGTACATATATCTGCGTCTTTTAAAGAACGTAATGCATACATATTAGAGTTGATATATTACACTTGTAGACTTGATCATTAAAATTGTAGAGGGAGAAAAGTACGTACGTTTTAATTGTTTATGAGTCCTGACTCCTGACTCTAATTCTGACGTTCTGAGTAACTGAGTTAATTACTATATATACGTGTGCATGTAGCTACCTGTTCGATTAACTGAAAGTATACGTATACGTTTTTGAAACGGTGAAACCGTGAAACCCTGAAAGTTGAAACTCTAATATATATATACATGTAGCTAGCTAGCTATAAGCTAAGTGTATACGTACGTTTAATTAAAATTATCGTTATAATTATTTAATTGGTCAGTCAATTGATCCTATATTAGATTAATTCCTATACATAATACATGTAAAATTGTGAATATTATAACTATAGCTATAGCGTTAATTTTAAGAGCGATTGAGTGAGTGAGGGATATTATGTTATAAATTTAAGAAATCGAGTTGGACTCTGAAAATTAAGAAAAAATATTATGCAATTAAGCTAGTTTAAATTATATAATATCAATTAAGTTATAATTAACTTATAGATCGAAATATTCATTATATCGTCATGGTAATACCGCAGGTTTTAGACGATCGAGCTATAGTAATTAATCAAAAATAAAATAAAAGGCTAGCGCTGTTAGATTTAAACTGTTAAACTTCAATTATAAGTTAAAGTGATATCGATAAAAAAAATATTAATATTAATCTCATATATCAAAAAATACTGATACATGTATATGATATATCGATACACATGCATGTACGTATGATATCGATGCATATGAATCTTTAATGATGACCTTCATATATATGGCGATAGTGATCGGTATTCTTATCCTTAATGTGTTTGTAAGTTTTGAAACTTTTGATATATCTACATGCATGTATAGATTTGGTTTCGATATCTGTTGAATCGTCGGAATCGAACTCGAATGTTTGTGGTGTATGGGTGCACTGCGGGAAAGCGTTTAAAGCTCGGAGCTCGGAGATCGGATCTCTTCCACTCCACAGTGCTTTTTTTTTTTTTGAACTGTGGTGAATGCATGCATGTTACGTTCAACTCCCCTCAAAGTAACTTATACCCACAAACCACAACCATCAAGATCAAAAAAATGAAAACTCATTTCACTGGATATGGTACTACACTAAGATGAAGATTCCTTAATTCATTGAGTTCAACATATAACACACCACAAATTCCACAATGGCCAAGTCAGAAAGTTTAGGATCACTTATTTATATTGCTGTTAAACCAATCATTAAAATTTATATGATTATAGCAGTTGGATTTTTTTTAGCTAGAAAAAATGTTTTAACTGTTGATACAACAAGAAATATCAGTTATATGGTGGTTTCTGTTCTTGTTCCTTCATTGAATTTTGCTAAAGTTGTAACAAATATTGATAATTCATATTTACCTCAAATTGGTACAATTGCTATTAATATAGTTATGATCATGTTTGGTCAAGCAATATTAACTTTTACTGTTGGAGTTTGTGCTGGTTGCCCAAGAAGTTGGTGGGGTGGATTGTTTTTAACTGGTTTATTACCAAATATTGGTGATCTTCCAATTGCTTATTTACAAGGTATGGAATCTTCTGATGTATTTGATAATGTTGATTTAGGTGTTGCTTATGTTTGTATTTATGGTGCTATACAAAATTTTATTCAATTTAATCTAGGTGCATATAGAATTATTGGTATTGATTTTAGTTATGATAAGAAAAGGGCATTGCTAAATGATGAAGAAACTCTAAGAGTGATTACGGAAGAAGATCAATCAAATAATTCAAACGATGAAATTGAATCAAGCTCAGATCAAGTTCCACAAATTTATAGACCAGAAGAAACTGATAAGGATTCAGAAATAATTTCAATAATTACTACAGATTCACAACATTCAAATCATGGTTCTGATTTGATTAGAAATGTAAGTGCAGTTAAATCAATTTTTCAAAATAAATTAACACATACTCAAACTGAAACAATGAATGATTTAGTCAAAGTTTATTCCAAACATAACAATGATCAAATTTCTAAAATTAAATCACATAGCAATTCAATTGAAATTGATAACAGAGAGAAAACAAAAAAAGATGATGATGCTAGTTTAACTACACCGAAATCCAAATCAAGAAAGCAATTTGATATATTCATAGAAACATTTATTTCTAATACTAAAAAACCAGCATCCATTAGTACGATTGTTAGTATTATTATTTGTATGATTCCATGGCTTAAGGCATTATTTGTTACAACTAGTCAAGCTCATTTGAGCCCAGCTCCAGATGATCAACCACCATTATCGTTCTTACTTGATTTTACTTCATATGTTGGTCAAGCACAGGTTCCTATTGGATTATTATTACTTGGGGGAACAATAGGAAGACTATCAATTGATGGGATGCCTCCTGGATTATGGAAAACTCCAGTTGCTGTTACAGTTTTAAGAATTTTTATTTTCCCAATTGTTGGAATTGCATTAAATTCTAAATTAGAAGATGATGGTTTATTCTATGGTGATAAGATTCTTCATTTCATTAGCAATATTAATTATTGTTTACCTCCAGCCACTTCTCTTATTTATTTCACAGCATTCTATGCTCCTGTTGATTCCAAACAACCAATTCAAATGAATATTTTAGCATTGGTTTATATAGCACATTATATTTGTCTTTGTATTTGTCTTCCATTTGCATCAACTTATACTATGAAAATTTCCCTAGAACTTTAAAAAAAGAAAGAGGTATTGAAATTTCTCAATTTCTCAATTTCTTTCTTTTTTGTTCATATATGCATATACCTCATCTCATCTAATCTCATTCCATGTTAGTTTTTCTTTTATTTTATATATATATATATATGGCACTTATAGTAATTTATACATATTCGATACAACTGCATATGTTAACTCTGATTGCACTAATGCAATCAATTAATCCGATGGAAAAAGAAAAGTCCGAGATTCCGCTCGAAGGAAGTAAGCCGATACCCCACGTACGGTTAATCACCGTTGTAATTGGTTAAATTTTTCAACCCTTATATATATTTCACGTTGTTTTCAATTTACGAAATGGTGACTTTTTATACACGGTAGATGATAAATTTGTACATGATCGTTTAATTTTTTCTCATATATTCATATTCATAAGGTTCAGGAAATCTCCACATTTATTTATTTAATTTTTTTATTGAAGCCACTTTTTTACCCCAGGAATTTATAATATGGATTCAACTGTGAAATCTACTCAAAACACTTAATTTATTTACATAATGGAACACTTTGATTTCCTTGAACATCAAGAACATATTCGTTCCCTTGTGGAAAGAGCAACCACTGGAAATGAAACTATAGGATCTATCATTTATATTTCTGTTAAACCCATTATTAAAATTTATCTTATTATTGCAGTTGGATTTTTTTTAGCTAGACATAACATTTTAACAATTGATACAACTAGAAATATTAGTTACTTAATTGTCTCAGTCTTAGCCCCTGCACTTATGTTTTCTAAAGTTGTTACAAATATAGATAATTCATTCATTGCAGAAATAGGTACAATTGTTTTCTCATCATGTTTTATAATGTTAGGTCAAGCTCTATTAACTTTTACAGTTGGTGTTTGTGCAGGATGTCCTCGAAATTGGTGGGGAGGTTTATTTTTGACTGGGCTATTACCAAATATTGGTGATCTTCCAATTGCTTATTTACAAGGTTTAGAATCATCAGATGTTTTTGAAACTATTGATTTAGGTGTTGCTTACGTTATTATTTATAGTGCATTACAAAATATTGTTATGTTTAACTTAGGTGCTTTTAGAATTGCTGGTATTGATTTTGATTATGAAAAAAAATTTCAATTAGAAGCTGAAAAGAAAAAAGATTTAGAAAAAGGTCCTGAAACTGACGAATTACCTAATAATACTCAATCATCATCCTCATTATCTGATCAACATTCAACAAATAGTTTAGAATCAAATGACCAAGACTCAAATGACCCAAGACATACTACAGTGCAACCTTTATATCAAAATCAAGAACCAAATGATATAGACATTGATTTATCTGATATGTCTTCTTCTATTTTAACACATGAATCCATAGTTAGAGCTACTGGTACAGCATTAACAAGAAAAACAAGTGCTATAGGAACAGCCATTTCACGTAAAGCAAGTGCAATTCCATCAATTCATCAAAATGACTTTAGAGATTTACCACCTGAAGGTTTAAATGATTTAGTTAAAGTTTATTCAAAAGCAGCTAGATCAAGACGCAATACAACTACAGCTCAAGGTACCAGTACAGTTGCTAATACAATATCAAGTGTTGTTGGATCAACTCCAAAGGATCATAATCAAACAGAAGAGGATGATGATGATGATGAATTAAAGAAAGAAGACAAATCAAAATTTAAAGAATTTAGTAAAACATTTATCGATACTTTTATATCTAATTCATTAAAACCGGCCTCAATTATGACTGTTGTTAGTATTGTTGTTTGTATGATTCCTTGGTTAAAGGCTTTATTTGTTACAACTGATCAAGCTTACATCCATTCAGCTCCAGATAGCCAACCAGCTTTATCATTTTTGTTAGATTTTGCATCATATTTAGGTCAAGCACAAGTTCCATTGGGTTTATTACTATTAGGTGGTACTATTGGAAGATTATCAATTGAAGAATTACCTCCAGGATTATGGAGAACGCCCGTTGCGGTTGTTATAATCAGATTATTTGTTTTCCCAATCATTGGTGTTTCTTTAAATACAAAACTTGAAAAAGATGGTTTATTTTATGGTGATCAAATTTTACATTTTATAACTAATATTAATTATTGTTTACCTCCTGGTACTTCATTACTTTATTTTACTGCATTTTATGCTCCTGTTGATTCAAAACAAACTATTCAAATGAATATTTTAGCATTGGTTTATATAGCACATTATATATGCTTAGTTGTTTGTCTTCCATTTACAACAACATATACAATGAAAGTTTCTTTGGGTTTCTAGGTATTTATTTATCAAAACATTTCTTTGTCTTTTCTTTTCTTTGTGTACACTTTAGATTTTATTTATATAAAAAGAACATCTTTAATCTTACTTTTTACAATTTTGATACATATATCTTTAATACATTTAATTTAATTGCATCTAATTAATGATTTAAATTTATTTCATTTATTTAAATTGTAAATTAAATCGGGGTTCAATCTCAAAACCGAGCAGGCCCTAACGTGGGGTTGTAGAAAGGAGATTAAAATCAGGAAGTCTGTTTGCTAGACAGCATTTACAGAATCTTCCGGGATTTGACATATGCGTTCCAAAAGCCGGTAGAGCTTGGCTTTTTAAGCCGAATTAACATCAAAAAAAATTTAAAAAGCTAGGATATAAAACGCCATAAATAAATACGGGAGTCACGGGACCTTAATTACCTTTATCAGTAATACTGTAACCGTTAATTATCAGTCTCTTGGTTTAGTTTTTTTTAAAATGAATGTTAATTCCTATACTATACATATAGCTCTTCCTCCAAAAATTTCTTTCAATCATATTAATATTGTCTGCTACGTACGTTGATTACCATAAAGTTCTTAAACGTAAAGATAAGATAAGGGTAACGTGATATCAAGTTTTCTTTTCCTAAATATGTCTGATACAAACAGTGATGTTTCTCTTGGTTCAGTTATTTACATAGCTGTTAAACCAATTTTCAAAATATATATCATATTAGCAGTTGGCTATTTAATGGCTAGGAAGAATATACTTACAGTTGATACATGCCGTAATATTAGTTCTTTAGCTGTTAATTGTTTACTACCTTCATTAATTTTCTCAAAAGTTGTTACAAATATAGAGTGTTCTGATATTAAACAAATTGGAACTATTGTTATTGAGGGTTGTATGATTTACTTGGTTCAAGGTTTATTAACATTTTTAGTTGGATGGCTTGCTGGTTGTCCGAAGAAATGGTATGGTGGTCTTTTGAGTTGTGGTATGTTTCCAAGTTTTTCTGATTTACCAATTGCTTATGTTCAGAGTATGGAAGAATCGGGTATTTTTGATGGTACTGATAAAGGTGTTTCATATATCTGTATTTACTTAGCTATTGCTACCATTATTCAATTTAATTTTGGAGGTTATAGATTACTTGAAATGGATTTCAGAAATCAAACGAAAACTAATGATTTGGAGAATGATTTATCAACTTTAGAAAATGATGATAATGTACAAGGTCTAGCTAATTCAGATGATCATGAAACGATTGCTGATACTTCAAGATCGATTGATACAGAAACTGGTGGAACAAGAAATAGGATTATTAGACCTGTTGATATAAGTGCTGAAGTTTATGATAATGATATGAGAGAACAACCACCAGAAGGAATAAATGATGTTCTTAGAACATTTTCAAAGACTCATAAATTTACTAATAACAATGTTAAATCATCTTCAGATAGTTTGGAAAAACAAGAAAAAGAAAATAAAACTGATTATGTTCAATTAATTATAAAATTTATTAAAACATTACCTAAAGAATTTTTTGTTTTATTAATAGGAAGTGCTAAAAAACCAGTTTCAGTTGTTTCACTGACTAGTATTGTTATTTCTATGATTCCATGGGTTAAAGCATTATTTGTTACTTCTTCTAAGGCTACTTTACCTTCAGCACCAGATGGTGATCCACCATTATCTTTCATTATGGATTTTGCTTCATACATTGGTCAAGCTCAAGTTCCACTAGGTATACTAATGATTGGTGCTACTATATCAAGACTAGAAATTAAAAGAATTCCTCGTAAATTATGGAGAGTTCCAATTGCTGTTACATTTTTAAAACTTTGTATTTTTCCAATTATTGGATGCTTATTTAATTCTAAAATTCAAAGAGATGGATTATTTTATAATGATGATATGCTTAGGTTTGTTTCAACTGTTAATTATTGTGTCCCACCAGCTACTGCTAATCTTTATATAACAGCTTGTTATATGTCTGTTGATAGTAAAGATACAACTCAAATAGATTTACTTTCTTTAACTTATATCTGCCATTATCTTATCATTGAAATTTGTTTGCCTTTTCTTACTACTTATACAGTTAAGGTTGCCTTAGGATATTAATTACATTGAAAAATACAAGATGATGTTAGAGGCATTATTGCATATACGTTCAAGTTAAGGAACTTTTCTTACAATGGACTTTATAAATTTCAATTCGTTATTAACTGCCTTTTCCTAAGTATATAGATTTGTTCAGTTAATTGTTTAATTAGATTATTTTCTTTTCTATACATGTATATGACTAGCTGTTTTATTAATTCCGTATATTGAATATAAAATCCTTATAATTAATATTCAGTTATATAAAAAGAAGTATTTGTGATATATATTTTTGAAAAATGAATTAAGTTCAATATTGGATAAAATCTTTTCTTGATCCGATAGTGATTTAATCAAGTTTGTCCTGTTTTTGTTCAGCTCAAAGAGTACTTTTTTTTTGGGAAATCTCTAAATAAAGAAGCTATACTACCACCCGACCATCATCAAACTATCTTTTCCAGAGTAAAATTAACCAGCTAGAATAAGTACAAGAAGTATACAAGAACCCTAGCTGTTCTACCAATTAAGCGATTATCGCCCTTAAAAGCGCTATACAAACATTTACTCCGAGATCCATGCTTCACAGGTATCCGCAATCACGAAGTTGAAGGAAAAAAAAAAGCTATAAAAGATAAGTAGTTTGTAGATATCCTAAAGAAATTGGATAACTCAAATCAAATAAATATGGTTGTCATCATTTTAAAATATTTCTCTTCTTTTGGCCTGTCTTTTATACCTTTCAAATAGGTAACCAAAACTCAACAGAATGACTGATTATACAAGTTTAGGAAGCATCATTTATTTAGCTGTTAAACCAATCTTTAAGATTTATCTTATCATTGGTGTTGGGTTCGTTTTAGCTAGAAAGAATATTCTGACAATTGATACATCAAGAAATCTAAGTTCTATTGCAATAATGGTCTTATTACCTGCTTTGATCTTCACTAAAATTGTTACTTATATTGATAACAGTGATATTAAACAAATTGGTACTATTGCAATAGAGTGTGTTTTCGTTATCTTTATCCAAGGTTTATTAGTTTTTTTAATCGGAGTAGCTTCAGGATGTCCTAAGAACTGGTATGGTGGGCTGTTTTCAGTTGGTTTATTTGCAAATATCTCAGATATCCCAATTGCTTATTTACAAAGTATGGAAAATTCAGATATAATTCCAAATGTTGAAAAAGGTGTTTCATATGTTTGTTTATTTTTATGTATTCAAGTTTTAGTACAATTCAATTTAGGTGGGTTCAAATTAATTGAATTTGATTTTAGAAATCAAATTAATAAAAAGAACGAAGATACTGAAGCTGTTGAAAATTATTCTATACAATCAACTTCTTCATCTCAAATTGAGAAAAGTGATATCAATGAATCATTGGAAGCTCATCAGTCAAATAAGAATCAAACTAATGAAAACCAGGAATTAGAAAATGAATCTCCAATGTCTGTTTTAAGTTCATCGTCAGAAGAAATTGTTCCACACGTTGAACCAGTTAATTATCAAAGAAATAATATTTCAGAAACTACAATTTCAAAAAGAAGTTCAATCTTATCAAAAACTAAAAGTAATCAATTATCCAAAGTCCCAAGTGTTGCTGCTTCACTTTATGATAATAATTTAAAAAATGAACCATCCCAGAATATGAAAGATATTGTTAGAGTTTTTTCAAAATACGATCAGTTAGTTGAAGATCAGAAGAATAAGAATATAAATACTTCATCCAATAATACAAACAATGATATCTCTTTAAAGTCTACAACAAGTTTAAGTAATTCCTTTTTAAGAAAATTAAAATTATTTGGTAAAGAAATGATAGATATTATCATTACCAGTTCAATTAAACCGGTTTCTATTTCCTTAGTGGCTAGTATTATTGTTAGTATGATTCCATGGGTTAAAGCATTATTTGTTGCTACTACTCAAGCTGATTTACCAGATGCTCCAGATGGTGAACCAGCACTTTCATTCATATTGGATTTTACATCATATATAGGACAAGCACAAGTTCCATTAGGTTTATTACTTCTTGGTGGTACAATTGGTAGATTACATGTTACTAATTTCAATAGAGGTGGATTATGGAAAATTCCAGTTTTCATTACAATTTTCAAATTATGTATTTTCCCAATTATTGGTTGTGCTTTTAATACTAAAATTCATAACGATGGATTATTTTATAATGATGATACACTATATTTTGTTTCAAATATTAATTATTGTCTACCACCTGCTACTGTAACTCTTTATTTAACTGCAGTTTATATTCCACCTGATGATGAAGATGCATTTCAAATGGATTTATTGGCTTTAGTTTATATATGCCATTATAGTTTACTTTTAATCTGCTTACCTTTTACTACAACATATACTGTGAAAGTTGCTTTAGGTTATTAAAATGATTTTTATTTTGTACTTTAATATATAGAGCTTTTTATTTTGGGATTTAATATAGGAATTAAGAAAACCAATAAATCTAAATCAAAAATAATGCGCCTCCCGCACCACTGACCTGATGTGGCTGAGCACATCTCTGCACCGTAACTGCCTCAGCCATTTTTGAAATCACTGAAACGGACAACTAAATTAAATCAGAAACCTACAATTCAACTTGATTGAAATAACTCATTATACATACCCTCATATAACGGTTCATATAAACAATTATAACCTCTATTAACATAATTATCAACACAACGAAATGCCGAAACTTGAAGAATGGGAAATCAAAAAATATTGGCAAATCTTTCAAGGTTTAAAACCATCAAATAACAAATTAAGTGGTGATAAAGTTTCATCAGTTTTTAAAAACAGTCATTTAAGTCAAACTCAATTGACCCAGATTTGGGATCTGGCTGATATAGATGTTGATGGGAGTTTGGATTTTGAAGAATTTTGTATTGCAATGAGATTACTTTTTGATTTAGTTAATGGTAATATTACATCAGTTCCTAATTCATTGCCTGGTTGGCTTATACCTGGATCTAAACAACATTTGATTCAAGCTGATAGAGCTGTTCAATCTAATAATACTGGTTTCAGTGATAGTTCCGATGATGATTATCAATTAAGTTCTGATTTTGATTGGTATTTATCACCTACTGATAAAGCAACATATGAAGATATTTATAATTCATCAAGTGATAAATATGGTAGAATTAAATTTGATTCACTTAAGGATTTATATAAAAGTTTAGAAAATGTCCCAGAAACTGATGTTTCTTCAGCTTGGAATTTGGTGAATCCAAAACAATCTATAACTATTGATAAAGATCAATGTCTTGTGTTTTTACATATATTAAATCAAAGATCAAATGGTAAAAGAGTTCCAAGATCAGTTCCTGCATCTTTAAGAGCTACTTTCAGTAAAGAAACTCCTGATTACAATATTGATTCTCATCAAGGTGATATTAAGAGTAATGAAAATTCATCATCATCAACATCAACAAAGAAATCATTTGGTGAAGGATATCTAAATAAATTAGGAACATCAAATTCAAATTTAGTTAAAAGTGGTACCGAATTCAATGTTAATAAAGGTAAAGATTGGGAAGAAACTGAATTAAGAAGAGAATTACAAGATTTAGAAAAATTAATCAAAGATGCTGAAAGTGAAAAGAATAATAAAGGTAGTGATGATAAACTAAATCTAACTAAATATGAATATGAACAATTATTAAAATATAAAGAAAGTCAATCAACTGAATTATCCAAAAATTCTAACTCTGATTTCTCAAGTATCATGGGTAATGTGGAGGTTATTGAAAGTCAAATTGGTCAACTTGATTTATTTTTGGATAGTAAAAAGAATGAACTTGAAGAACTAAATAAACAAATTGCTGCATTGAAATAAAGAAGTTATGATATAAAATCTGGTTTAACTGTTTATAAATATATGCATTGTCCTTCTTCTTTATTATAATTTCAACATATAGTTTCTATGTGTACGCTAAAACTTCTAAATAAATATTTGTATTTTTTTTTTCTTAGTCTTCTTTGAAATTCTTTTTTTTATACTTCTTCTTCTGTCTTTGTTTTTCTTTTGTTGTTCCATTTTTTTGTATAATTTAATTCTTGTTTTTTGTTATAGTTTTTTTTTATGTGTGATTTTCGTTTTATTTTACAATATAAGTTTATTTTTGTTTTCTAAGATTTTTTTTGTAAGAAACGAGAATAAATAAATAAAAGTACTAATAATAATAATAAATAAATAATTGTATATAGGTAAAACTAATGAAAAATATCTAACAAGCTTACTATTTCTTCTTAGGTGGTTCTTCAGGTTCAGGGAATTCAGGCTTTGGTAATTTGAAGTCAGATGGAGAAACATCAACACCATCACCAACTTGATTCCACACAGATGAACCAACAGAGAAATTTCTCCATGCTTGAGTCATTTCTAAAGGTTCATACACAACTCTTCTTTTTTCATTATCATATCTAACTTCTGTATAACCAGTAGTTGGGAAATCTTTTCTTAATGGATGACCTTCAAAACCATAATCAGTCATGATTCTTCTTAAATCAGGATGATTTTCAAAGAAAATACCAAATAAATCATATGTTTCTCTTTCAAACCAATTAGTACCTTCAAATAATGGAACCATTGAAGGAACTGGAGAGACTTCAGATGCATAAGTTTTAATTCTAATTCTTGAATTAAATCTAACAGAAAGTAAATCATAAGTAACATCAAATCTAAAAGTTCTATTTGGATAATCAGCAGCTGTAACATCCATACAAGCTTTGAATTGAGAAGTAGTATGGTCTCTTAAAAATAAAGCAACTTGTGATAAAGCACTTGGTGCAACATAAATAATCAATTCATCTTTCCAAACTGAAAATTGTTGAATAAATTTTGGCATACAAGCCATAATATATTTACCAAATTTATGTAATTCATCACTTTGTTCTTGATATCTTTCCTTTGGATCATAAATTGGATGATCTATATCTTTGAAAGGTTCTCTTGGTAAATCTCTTAAATTTTGTAAATTAACATAGGATTTTTCTTCAGTAACTGCTTTAGCTAATTTCTTTGAACTAGTTGAAGATATAGCTCTTGTTAAAGTTGGACCAACTCTAGCCAACACTTTTGAAGTCATGGATATTTGCTTATTTGCTAACATTCTTGTCTGATCCTTGGTGAATATCCTAATATCTGATTCTTTTTCTGTTTGATTTAAAAGTTGTTTTGTCTTTAATCCTTCTTTAATCTTTAACTCTCTTCAAAATTGAGGGGTATCGCTCAAGGCGGTGCAGGGGTCGACCGACGCTGGAGAAAACGTATCGACGCGTGGTTTCAATTTACCTAATTCCTAGTTAAAGTTCTAAATATATACAACTATAAATATTTATGTCTATTCAGCTCTAGGTTGTCCCAATTCATAGTAAACCTCTCTACAATCACATGCCAATCTTCTAACATTTCTCTTATTATCATCCAACACAGAAGCTAATCCAGAAATTATATCTTGTCTAAATGGAATAATTAAATGTAATTCAAATCCAGTCATAGTCATTAAACATTCTAATGATTTGTATCTAACTTCTTCATTCATTTCTTTTGTGTTTAATAACCTTAGTAAGTTTGGAACAACACTATCTAATTGTCTTTCTATTAAATGTGATGCTTCAGTAATACCAATTTTTAAAATAGATAATGAGGATGAAACAATTAAACTTGAATCTAAACTTAATGAAGTTAAAATCAATGGTAAAATGGATGATAAATGTGGAATAATGATCTGTTTATCAATATATTTTAATATTAGTGATAATGTAGTTAAATAATTTTTATGTTTATTTGATGATTCTTTAAATTTTGAAATTAAAATTGGTAATAAGGAATCAAAGAATTTTTGTTTATATAATAATCTAATATTTAGATTATAAATTATTGATTTACCAAATGGCCCAGATCTTTTATATGACTTAAAACATGGTGAATCAGCAATCACTATAGATAAACATTTAGGAGCCAATTTAGAAAATTTAGGTTGATCTAATAATGAAATTAAGAAATCTTGATATTTAACAACTAATATATCATCTTTTAATAATAATGATTTAGTAATCCAAGTTAATAACTCTAAGGATTTTAATTTCTCTGAAGTAGAAGTAGAATTAGATTCAATTTTATTTGTTAATTGATCAAATTTATTTTCTAAATACTCTGAATCTGATCCCTTCAACCATTTATTAACAATTATTGCAATTGTTTGAAGAGTGAGTTGTCTTTCAATAACTGTTTCTTCATTTTCTGAAGCCTCTATTAGTTGTTCAATAAAATCAGTTGGATTGATTGGGAATTTGGTAGACTTATCAACAGATGAAATAACAGAACTAAAAATTGAGAATAAAATAAAGTTAGATTTAGTAATAGTAATAGGTTTTGAGAACTCAGTATGTAATAAATCATTTTTAGTATCTCCATTAACTAGAACTTTATAAAAGTTGTCAAGTATATCTTGATGTAAAGAAGAATCTGATTCTGTTATAATAATCTTTAAGATATTTCCGGAATAATCTAAAGTAATTGGATCGTTATAAATAACGGAATTTTTATTAAATGAAACATTTTCAAGAATCAATGATAAGAATCTTGGAACAAACTTTTTTAAATTATCATTAGTTGAATCATTTTCACCTAATTTATTTAAAATATTTGAAATTGTTAATAATATTTCTCTTGAATATTTTTGAGATCCTTTTGAATTTAAAACAGTTTCTAATTTATTTAATAATCTAACAGTTAATGAATTAATAATTAATCTATTCTCTGAAATTGCTAAGAAAATTTCAAATGCTTTTTCACTTGTAATATGACTATTTAAATCTTGAGTTTGTTCAAAATCATTATCAGGTAATAGAGATAATAATTTAGGAACAGTAAATTCCAATACAATATCTGGATGATCTTTAGAAATTGAACTTAATGAAGCTAAAGCTTGATTGAAAGTAGTAATATTATCATCTTCTAGTATAACTTCAGTTAATGTTTGAACAATTAATTGACATTCTTGATCTTGTAAAAATGATTTTAATTTAAATAACTTTCCAATCAATTTTATAGATAAACATCTTAATGTGACTTCAAGTTTTGAAGTTGATAATAATGATTGATTAACCATTGTTAGAATAATATCTTTATGAGCAAAAATAGGATTGCTAAAATCAACTGGTAAACCATCTTCATTGAATAATTTATAATAAGCATCTAAAAGAAATGAAATATTAGCTAATAATAATCTTTGTTTTTTAATAGTGAAAGATTGTTCTGGATCATTAATTGGAGTTATTAACAAGGTCATGATTTTATCAATTAATAAATTAAAGGAATTGATATTAGCAGAACATATACCAGCCATAATTAAAGCAGATTGTTTGGACTTAGAATCTTCTGGGTCTTTCAAAAATTTAGATAATTCATCAGCAATTAAAATTAAATAGTCTCTGATACCTTCTTCAACACCTGTATACTTATTACTTAAAGATTGGAAAATTTTAAAAACAACAGGAATAACTCTTTCATCTTCACTTTCAGCCTTTTCATAATATTTAATTAAAGCGTTTAAATCTTCAGCATTAGCAATTTCATTATGTAAGATTTCAAATTTCAAAGCATTCCATAAAGATATCCAATATTCTTCAATAGTTTGATTATCATATTCAAGAATACATTGATTTATTGTATTTAAAACATCTAATTTAACAGCTGGTGAAGTTGATGCTAATTTTTCAACTAGATTTGGAATAGCATCTTTAGCATATGCTGAATTTGCACTTAAACAGATTCTTAAAGCGTGTTTCAATTGATCTCCAGTAATTTTATATGGATCATTTTCAGGTGCTCTGAATGAAATTGGAAAATAACAAAAAACTGAATCAAACATATCTTCTGAAAATTTATCAACTTTAAAATTTTGTGAAACTAATCTATTTAATTCAAATGAAATCATTAAATTTCTTGGATCTTTTTCATTCTTAGCAATATGTAAAAATGTTTCAATTGTTAAATCATTTAATTTCAATTTACAATAATCTAACTTAGTTTCAATTGATAATAAAGTTTTCAAAATTAAAAAACCAAAATATCTAGTTGATGCTAGTTGACCTCTAGTTTTATATTTATCCTTAATACCAGTTAAAACTTCTTCAATCAAGCTGGATCTAAAACATTTCATGGAAACTAAAGCATTAATACCTTTTAAAGTTTCTTTAATACATTGTGGATCTTCTAATTTTGATAGATAAAAGCCAATTAAAACATCAATATCGTTAGCTTTCACTTTATCCTTCTTGATAGTTCTTAATGTACCACTTAATAAAGATAATGATTTTGGCCTTATTGTATTGGAATCATCTGTTAGATAATCTCCTAATAATTTGATAAAATTTAGTAATGATAATTCATTTGATTCTATACGTTGAACTAAAAATTCTATGGCACTTATTGCTTCTTTAGAATTTATGGTATTTGTGACCATATACTGATTTATTGTACTTTTGATTTCCAATGACATTCTTAAGGTGTATTTGTCTTAGGTTTTAATGAAAAAAACAATTGTTTAACTATCATCAAAAGATTTTTGCAGTTTCTTTCTTCTTCGAGTGAAAGTGAGCGAAAACGGACTAACTGCGCAGAGATACTCCGAGATTTCACAATACTTACATCAAATTACATGTATTATCTTTAAAATCTTCAAGTTCTATTTCAACTTTACTTTACCAAATTAATTCTTCTCAAATCTTACAAGTTACATTACGTTCATTCATTTACAACCATTTGCTATATTTCCAAAATGAGTGGCGAATCTCCATTACCTGCTATTGCTACCCAAGAAATCAAAAATGTTAATTATAAATTTGGATCTTTGTTATATCAACGTTTACTTAACTTATCCAAAGAAGCTATTTCTAAGTCAACTTTACAAATTGATTTATCTAAAGAAAATTATAGTTTTACTAAAGATAATTTAGAATTTGTTGAACGTAGTATTGGAGTCCAACTTAATAGATGGACTGAAGCCGGTTCATATGATGTTGATTTATTTTTACAAATTGTATTAATTGGTTTATCGTTACCCCTGGAAAAGTTCAAATTTATGGATGAAACTGAATATTTTAAGAAATTGAATGAAAGAAAAGATATTAATAAGATTAAAGCAGAACAAGAACAATTAATTAGAGGAATAAAAATCAAAGATGAAGAACTTATATCTGCATCAGCTCATAACATTTATGATTATTATGCTGAGTTGGAACCAATTAAAGAAGAAACTCCTGGCCCCGACGTCAAAGCTACTCATTCAGTTGGTAGCAGTAACATGTTTACTAATACCATTTCAGAAAATTCAAAATTTATATATGTTGGTGAATTATCTATCAATGATACAATGAATGAATTGGCCTCTGACTATTTTGAAAAATTTAAATTATCATTGAATGGAAATATTGAAGAACAAACATCCCAGAGATCTAATTTCAATTTCAATTTGATTAAGAAAGTAATTCTTAGACTTCTAAACAGAACTGTTGGTGATTATTTTATAGACCCAAAAAGTGATTCAGAGGAAGAAGTTCGAACTGAATCCAAACCCATATTTCTGGATCTTTGCTATCTTCTTTGGCCCATATCCTATTTCAGGTTGTAATCTATAGCAATTATTGAAGTGGTATAAATGGATAACCTTGAAATTTTAATTATTTACCTAGTTATTATAGTTATAATGAATGCACAATTGAAACCGAAGTATACTTCAATTGATAAAATCAACAAAAGCTATATGTGAGCATAAATATAAAGAAAATATTCTACCATTTTCAGAAATGGATCTTCTGCTGTTGTGTTTGTTGCTGTGGTTAGTTTAGGTGGCTGGCGATGGGACAGCTATGGTGGTTGTCGGAGTTGAATGAAAGTCAGGCTTAATCAAGATAAAGCATGATGATCTCAATATTATGATTAGTTTGATATGATATGGAACATATATTTAGTTGGATGATGGAAAAGAGAGGGAAAAACACCTATCAAAACATAATTTAAACATTTGATATTTGTTGATCTTTTTGAAGCCAAGAAGAAGAACCAGGACGTGAACAACACAAAATAATGAAATTCTCCGGTCGACACAGCCTAAAAGTTAAACGCGTAGTGAATTTACTAACTTTACTTATGTAATTGATCGTTGTTTTAATAAATCATTAATTATTAAGCATATATATATCTTTATTTTGTTATGATTTTGAAAGAGATTAAGATAAATACATATTAAAGTAAGAAGCCAATCAATGGAAAGATACAAGTAATACAAATTAAGTAGAAGTAGTAAAACAAAATAACAACAAAATAAAAAAATAATACTAAAAAGCAAATTAAAATAACAAATTAAAATTCAACTATAATTGAAATGTTAACAACTATCTAACTAATATCTAAACTTCTTCAGCTGCAATAGATTCCTTTTCTTTCAATTCAGTTTCTGGTTTTAATTGATCATTTTCATCATATAAACCTAATTTGACACCTTCTTGTTCAATTTCAGCATAGTTTAATTTAGGCAGAGCTTTGGCAACTTTGTAGACTGGTGTCTTATCTTCATATGATTTAGCAAAAATAATATCAATTTCTTCTAATGATCTACCCTTAGTTTCTGGGTAATAAAAGTAAATGAATGGAACATAAAGGAAATTAAGAATAGCAAAGAAAAGATAACAAGACCAACCAGAGTTAATTGAAATGAAAATTGGGGTAAACATAACAACAGTGAAGTTGGATAACCAATTTGTACATGTTGAAACAGAAGTAGCAAGAGTTCTTGTTCTTAAACCATTAATTTCTGGAGGATAAACCCATGGAAGAGGTAAAATTGTAAACGCGAAAAAGGCGATGAACAGAAATAATCCGACGGCTGCACCCTTAGCATTTTCAGTTGTATCATCAATTAAACAAGCAAAAGAGATTGTGAAAGCAACACCTTGACCAAAGGCACCAATCATGAATAATGGTCTTCTACCTAAGGAATCAACTAAAAAGAATGATGGAATAGTAAATAAAACATAAACAGTTGAGAAAACACCACCAATAACTAAAGCCATTCTTCTTGATAAACCAACAGTATTTTCAAATAAAACAGTAGAATAATAAATAGCAGCATTACAACCTGTAAATTGTTGGAAAAATTGTGATGAGGCACCTAAAATCATTCTTCTTAAATATTGATGATGACCTGAATTCATAATTTCTTTGAATGTAACTTGATTCTTATCAAATCTGTTGATTGCATCTGAAATAACACTAACTTCAGCTAAGATTTCATCATCTCTTGGTGAAATATTATCTAATTTACCTAAAATATAAGTAGCTTCTGCCATTCTATTCTTAGCAACTAACCATCTTGGAGATTCTGGTAAACCAAGAATACCAATTAAAACAAATAAACCAAAAAGAATTTGAACAGCTAATGGTAATCTCCATGAAACTGAATGTTTAGCATAAGATAAACCAAAATCAATCCAATAAGCAATGAAAGTACCAACGGCAATAAACATACCTTGCAGATTAACTAATCTACCTCTATTTTCAGGTTTACTTAATTCTGATTGATAAATTGGTAAAGTAGCTGTATTTAAACCATTACCAAAACCTGTAATAACTCTAGCAATAATAAAATGAACTAATGGAGAATGATCTTTAAATGGGAAAATAGAAATAAATGCACCGATAGTGAAAATTGAAGCACCAGCAATAATCATTGCACGTCTACCATATTTTTCACCAAAACGCATTGCAAGTAAAGCACCAAAGAAACAACCTAATTCATAACATGAAGTAACAGCACCTTGAACAACAGTTGCATGTCTTGTACCACCACCTAAAGCAGGGAATGTATAAATAAATTGATCAGCTGTAATAATACCAGACATAACACCTTGATCATAACCAAATAATGAGAAACCAACAACACAAACTAATGTAATTGTATATCTTAATTTATTACCACTCAGACCAAATGTATTATGAGATGAGCTCAAACCCCATTTAGTTTCTTGCAAATCTGTATCATAGACAATTGAACTTGATGATGAAGCTGAAGCAATATCAGGTTGCTCTGGTATTTGTTGTGGAACTTGTTGTGATTCCTCACTTGGAGGAGCCGATGATTTTTCAACTGTATTACTCATGATGTATTATATAAGATAAAGTTGGATTGATTGTAATAAGAGTAAGAAATTTTTTTTACAGACTCAGTTATTTTCTGGTTCATTTGGAGGGGATTTGTGTGTCTTTATATATCTGAAGCAAATCATGAATGAATGATCGATTTTTCGTTTCTTTACCTGATCGATAAAAAAAAAATATAAATTTGAAAAGGAATTATTAAATTTGGCTCATTTACACATAATAATAAGGTGAAACCCCCGTCCTAGCATTGACCTGCATATATGAGCAGAAAAGAAAGGGAAAATTAAAAGCTAGTATCGCTCGTTTAGGAAAGCCATGTTCCTTTTTGCTAACTCCTGCTCAGGATTGATGCTCCGGCCTACTAAATTTTATATTACGTGGTGTTTAGATCACAAACTCTAAAAAAAACTAATTAAGAATTAAGCTAAATAGCTGAAATTTTTTATCAAGAAATTAATACTTTTAACATCATTGCAATTGAAGTTGTTACTTCTTCAGGCTATAGCTATAGACATAGACAACTTATCATTGGGAAATATTACTACATTCACGCGTACATATACAAAATGAATGTGGTAGACCCTGTCTTCGTAGCCCCTTTCCCCACCAATTAAAGCTCATCTCCTCTTTAATTCTCAGCCATGTGAATTCCCCATCTCTAATTCGATCGTAATCAGTTACCTAAAACAACCAATGTATGGCATAATCACCGGCCCGTGTTGCTGCTCTTGCATAAAAAGTATTCTCGATCGAGCTCGGATAAAAAAAAAAATGAAATGTGAGGCAACTTGGCGCGCAGTCTTACCTGCAGCCCCGGTATTAATAAAGTTTGGCTTCCATATATTTATGGTCACATGACCACCACTTAAGTTGGACCCGGAGTATATTTTGCAACGTAGGTACTTGAGCTTGATTTTCTTTTTTTTGTGTTGAAATATCTCTTCAACTTCTGTTTTTATAAATACAATGTACTCTTAAGTTTTAACACTTTTTAAGGTATGTATCACATTTATGGTTACAATATATATATATATAGTACTATAATTGTAACTTCAATTGTTTCGGTTTGGTTTGGTTAAAACGTATCAAGTACGTCATATACACGTACAATTTGTAAAATTGAAAAATAAATAGATATCGAGAGAAAATCGAACCTCCCAAACCGCGCTCTTCAACAACTTTTTTGAATTTTTGAATTTTTTGATTAAATTAGTCTTATACATGTAGTTCTTAATTAAGTAAAGTAACCAGCCAACAGCCTTTATTTACTATATATATACATGTTTTGACATATTTTATACATGCACAGGATCTGTACTCTAAATTCTTAAATGTTATAGTTAATTCATTTGAATTTTGAAATCATTTAATTCAATTAATTTGATCCTTTAAATTCCAAATTTCTTAATTTTAATGTATCTGGGTAGAACGTACGTATACGTAGTTGATACGTAGTTGTTTTGAAATTGTTAGCTAGGCAATAAATGTATCAATTTGGTAGCTCCGTAGCTGGCGGTCGGATAGCCAGCGGAAGAACTTGTCCCATAACAAAATTAGTAGGGCTTGTGCCGTTTTCGGAATGTTAAGCGGACCTACAGTACTAGAAGTCCTACACGTATATGCGTATACCCTAGCTATACATGTACATGAATTACTTACTAAAGACTTTATTTTATTTATACTTCTTGATCAACTGTATACGTACTAGCTGTATACATGTAGTGGTAAAACGAATATTAATTGAAGTACATATATCATGAATCATGATTCATGAATATAATTAACGTATAGGTAAGTCAAATTACTCAATCTTAATTTCTCTTAAATGAACTACAAATTAATAGGGTTATAAATTGAAATATTAATTGTTCAATTTTATCAGCTAGTCTGACTCGATCTTCTAATTAATTAGCAACTATATAGCTATAGTAATAATTAACATATGATATAATCGATATTATATATAAGATAAGAATATTAACGTATACTATATACAAATTAATTTAGCTATATAGCTCGTAATTCGTAATTAGTAATTGATATCTACGAGATTAATTAACGATTCTATATCGATCAATCACTTTCTTCTACGATTATGATTTAATGTTAATATGTTAATATGTTAATATGTTAATATGTTATGTGATAATATGAAATCATAAAACCCTGAACACCATATTTAGATTAGTTGCTTATTGTTATACATGTATGATATTGATAATAATATTAATTATAGTATACAAAACTAAAATCTATAAATCATCAAATTTATGAATACCTTGTTGATGTGTTTGTTGATTCTTCAACTGTTTAGAACTTAACTTTTGTTGCTTTTTCAACTTCTTCTTTTCTTTCTTACTTAATTTGACTTTTTTCACTTCAGTTTCATTTTCTTCATCAGAATCTTCTAATTGAGCTAATAATTTATCTTTAATGGTATGTAATTCAACATATTTGATTCCATTCTTTTCTTCTTCATTTGTTTTTTTATTTGTTAAGAAATCAGTTTCATCATCTGAATCAATTATTTCATTACCTTCTAGTTCAGTATTAGATGCATTTGAGTTGGCTTCTTTATCTGTGGTTGTGGTTGTAGTTGTTGTTCCTATTTCTTCATTTTTAATTCTCTTTGATTGGGGTTCCTCGGAATTCAAATTCAAAAGTCTTTTTCTCAATCTTGATCTAACTAATTCACGTGAATCTGGAGATGTTGATTCTTCTTTTTCATCATTTTCGTCATCTTCACTATCATCATTAGAAAACCCAGTCCATTCTTCTTCAAGTTTTTCATCATCATTATCACTATCTGAACTATCACCTTCATCAGAAGAAGCTTTAACAAAACTATCTGAATCGTCATCATTATCATCGTCATCATCACTTTCATCTTCTTTATCAAATTTATTAGACCAAATCTTTAATTTTTCCATACCTGAAGTAACTAATCTATAATCATAATCTAAATCCAAAGTACCAACTTCATCATGTAAATCGTGTAATCTATTTTCAACAACTTTACCAGACTTGATATCCAATTTAGAAACGATACCATTTGATGAACCAGCATAAACATATTTGGAGTCACTATCCATTGCAGATAAAACACAATCAACTGATTCATTTTTAGATAATCTAATTCTTGATATTTGATCTTCGTATTCATTAAGTGGTTTCCATAAACTAACTATACCATCACCCATACCACAGACTAAATCAGTTGGATTTGATTGATCGATAAAACTACAACTTAATAATTCATCTTCTTGATCTTCAGATTGATTTATGATTTTTTCTTTACGGATATCAAATTTCGATAATGTTGTTGAACCAACTGATACAAATTGATAGTCTGATTTTGGTGATAAATGTGATATACAATTGATTGAATCTTCATGAATATTTTTAATTTTATAAATTGAATCTTTTGAAAAATCTCTAGTATCATAACATAATATATCACCATTTTCTAAACCGACTAATAAAAAATTCTTATTTGATGGTGGTGAGAGAATTTTTGATATGTTTGATTTTATATCTAATTTATGTTTTTGAATAACTTGACCTGTTTCTGAATTGGCCATTTTGATTTGTTTATCTAATCCTGCTGAGAATATAGTTTCACCAGTTTGATCAAATACAATTGATCTACAACTTCCTTTGTGTCTTTTGGTTTGCCATTTTATATTAACTAAATCTTCTTCTTCGTTGTTTTCATTATTTTGAAATATTATTGATTTACTTGTAAGTTTACCTTTAGTAAATTTATAACTATTATTCTTATTATTACCTTCTTCTAATTCATTATTTTCATCAACTTTAGATTCCAATTTATCTGGATTATAATTGAATAACTTAACATGACCAGTTGATGAACCAGTTATAAATAAATTTAATGAAGGATGAAAATTATTTGAAAATATTAAATCTGATCCAAAATCTAATTCTAAAATCGGTGGTATTTTGGAATTTGCAATTGAGGTGGTTTTCCTAAGTGACTTTGTCTTCTTGTTAACCATATTAAGTTGTTAGTTTATATTAATAAATTAATTGTGTATAGGTGTAAAGTGAATTGTAAACAAAGAAATCGTTAAATCTGTCTCTCCAATTAATTAATTTGAAAAATTCAAAAAAAAATTTAAAATTTTTTTTTTAGAAATTAAGTCCGGCCGGAATCGATCGAGGGCGCTACCGTTGCACAGCCTTGTAATTATTTTCCCTCGAAAGACTCGAAATCGATCGAGTCATCGAGATTGAGGAAGAAGAACCACCTTAAATTTCGCCCAACGTACGTAAAAGCATGTGGGCTGATGAATAATGTTAAAGTAGCCAATTAAATTAATTATAAGGAGAACAATATCATAATTCTGGGGAAATGGTGGGGAATCTGGGGATAGATTGTGGGGATATAATGCCATACAAAAAACTTGAAAAAAAAATGTTCCTAAATTTCCTAATTTATACCATACAATAAAGTGGTCGCTTAGTTAACTTAACTTTACTGACTGTTTAATTGGTATAATTTATAGCTTCTTGAATTAATCTGGTCACATGAGCATATACATAGGCATGCTTTATATTTTTTTCATAAAAATCTATATATTAATAATTTTAATTCGATTTGATTCTTATAAAATTAATTTGAACTTTTGAAGAAAATTTGAAGTTTAATATAAACAGCTATCATTATTATTATTTTCATTATAATTACATGTTAACAGCCACAATTGAGATGATTTAAATAAAGCTTGCTTGACTTAAGGTAATCTTATCAAAGTTAACATCGTTCAACTTACTTACAGCTAGTCTTGTATCATTAAGAACTTAAGAACTTAATTGAATTAGTTATTCAACTTCCAATTAACGTACTTTCAAGATATTCAAGATCAAAAAATTAATATATGCAACTTCCCCGGAAAATCCATCTCATCTGAGTCATCTCCCGCAGATCAATTTTATTTTTTAGTTTAACGTACGTGTTGCATGTATACCGGAACATATGCCTAATTGGGAAGAGGTTGCTCTGGCGCTCTCTCTGCGATAAAATCTGGGGTATATTTTTAATTTAGAATTAAATTTCAATTTGAGTCTTTAAATAATAATTTGACATATTTACCCCAGAAATTAAGATAACGGCAATTGAGTCTTGATAATAAATTCATTTGTTATATAGTCTTTTTCAAATATTAATATTAATTCCGGTATATTCATGCAGTTGTTTTTAAATAACTATAGTATAACATGACCATAATCAAAGGAGAAAAGGAGCAATTAAGATGGATATAGTATAATATAATTAATTAATAATTAAAAACAAACAAAAAGCAAATTACATGTATACAATTAACAATTAGAAGAAAACTAGTACGTAAAACAAAAAAACAAAATGAAGCTATAGAATTAATAAAATTTATTTCTCTTCAGGGGTTTCATCAACATTAGTTAAAGCTTTAGATTTCAATGTAGATTCATCTTGAACTCTATCAGATTTCTTTGGAACTCTAGTTAACCAATAAAGAAATATAAATGCAATATAGTTGAATGCAATATAACAAATAAAGATTCCCCAATCTCTCCATCTTTTATCATAATAAATATGAAGTGATTCTAAGAAAACATTGGTATCACTCATTGAACAAAAATAACAGGTTTCACTAGTTGATTGATCACCAACATAACCACCAGCCATTGAAATATATTCAGCCATATAAGATTCACAAGTTTCACCTTCAAGTGGAGGAAATGAAACAAATTCTTTCTCAGAACAATAAACTTGTGAATCACCTAATCCAGCAGATAAAATAGAAGAAACAAAGTATGTCATTGGAGATAATCTATACATAAAGATCCAAAATCCAGTTGGGTATAGCATAACACCACAAAAATTTAAACTCATTGAAAAAAATAAAGACATTAAATTAGCTGCATTTTGTTCATGCTCTACACCACCAGCACACATTTGAGTTAATGAAATAGAATAAATAAAAAATGAAACTAGAATTAACCAAACCATTCCACCTCTTTGAGTAACTGTATTAGTTTCAACTGCATTATTTTGTAAACCAATTGGATAATACCAACAAAAATATGAAAATGTACCAACAAGAAAACAAATTGGAATCTCAGTAATGATTTGAGTAGCTAAGAATGCTTGCCAACTAAATATTTTTGATGGTCTTTCTCTAACTTCATATAATGATCTCATTTGAATATAATAAGGTAAATATTGTTGACCATAAGACATTAAAATAATAGTAAAAAGAAAACTAGATAACATTTGATTTTGTAATCCTTGCATCGAAGTACCAGCATTATAAAAAGTAAATCCATTAAACAAAGCAGATAAAATAACCAATGAAAGTTTAGACCAAATAAAATATGGATCTCTATAATACTGTTGAAAAACTCTTTTAGTAGCAACACAAAATTGAACCCAAAATGGAGCAGCAAATTCTCTCATTGCATCAGGATTTTGATTTCTTGGTATTTTAACTAATTCTTCTTCCATTTCATATAATTCTTTCTTAATTTCTTTAAGTTCATCTGATTCTAACCAAACTTGATGATAATCTTGAGATGAATGAGAACCAGGAGCAGCACCAATTACTTCTAACATCCATTCAGCAGGATTAGCATTTGGAGGACATTTATGAGCACCTTTATTTTCAAAATAATTAATTAAAGTTTCACAATTCTTACCTAAATCACCAAAATAAACAGTTCTACCACCTTTAGCTAAAAATAATAATCTATCAAAATCCTGCATTAAAATAGCAGAAGGTTGATGAATTGTACACATAATAGCTTGTCCATTATCAGCCAACTTTCTAATTAATTTACAGATAGACCAAGCAGTTTGAGAATCTAAACCAGATGTAGGTTCATCTAAAAACAACAATAATTCAGGTTTAGCAGCTAATTCAACTCCAATAGTTAATCTTTTTCTTTGTTCAACATTCAAACCTTCACCGGCAACACCAACAATAGCATCTGCATATTTATCCATATCTAAAACATTAATAACACTTTCAACATAATCATCTTTTTCTTTCTTTGAAATATCTCTATGTTGTCTTAAATAAGCTGAAAATCTTAAAGCTTCTCTAACAGTTGAAGTTTCTAAATGTAAATCTAATTGTTGAACATAACCAGTAGATCTTTGAAATGATTGATCTCTTAAATGACCATTAACAAACATTTTACCACTAACAACACCCATTGTAACTCTATTAGCCAAAACATCTAGTAATGTAGTTTTACCAGCACCTGAAGCACCCATTAAAGCAGTTAAAGTACCTGGTTTAACCCATCCATCAACATGATCTAAAATTCTTCTATTTTCTTTTTTAATTTGAACTTCATAACAAACATCTCTCCAATGGAAAATTTCTTTACTAGCAACTAATTTACCAACACCTGAAGTACTTGTTGCACTTGATGAAGCTTCTAATACACCAATTGGTTTTTCACCTGAATCACCAGTTTCAATATCTTGTTGATTTTTAGTTGATTTTAAATGATCTTTTTTCAATTTTGTTAAAGTTGATTGTAAAAAAATAATAATTTCACCTTTTTGCATAGCAGCTCTATTGAATTCACTGAATAAAATATACATAATTAAAAAGAAAATACAAAAACCTAAAACAATACCAAAATTTCTCCATTTATGAGAATTATAATATTCAAATGATTCTGCAATATAAGCTGAGCCTGAAACATAATCTTCACCTGCAACTGATGAAACAGCAGAACACACTTTATTCTTTGAACTAACTTGATCATAAGCTGGAATGAAAAGTGAACATTCGAATTTCCGACCTGAAAATTCATTAGCTATAACAGCTTCAAAACCATAAGCCATAGGATTAATATAATTGATCCATCTTGACCATCCATGCATTGTAGGAACAGGTAAAGCAAATCCAGCATACATAATTAAACCAGTAAGAAATAAATTAGTTGGAGTCATTGAACCAGCTAATGTATTAAATAAAGCTCCAATACATCTAAATAAATGAGACATAACTAACAAAATTAAAAAACTCATTAATAAATAATAAAAAAAAGCACCTGGAGTTCTTCTAAAATTAACCATGAAATAATAAATCAAATTGAAAACAATAGTAGTTGAGATTTTAGATGGCATTTCAGACATAATTGAAGCAAATGCGTCAGCAGATGGATGATATAAAGCAAATTTCTTATGTTTTTCAATAACATCCTTTGATTGGAAAATAGCTAAAATTTCTAAAACTGATGAAAAAGCATTGAATAAAATAGCAAAAAACATAGCTGCAGATCTATGATAAAATGAACTAGTATTTGCAGGAAGATTATAAAATAAAGAAGATAAAATTAAACTCATAATACCATTTGAAATACATTGAAAAAGTACAATTGATGGATCACCTTTCATTCTCCAAAAATTTCTTTTGCTAATAATTTTAACTTGCATCCAAAATGAAACAGTATAAGAAGAAGAAGGATTAATATGATTTGATTGTTTAGCAACATGAGCAGCTTGATAATTATCACGCATATTAAATCTTTCAGAATCAATGATATGATTATCAATTTCTTCAATTAAATTAGAATATTCTTTAGAATTTCTCCAAATCTCAGAAAATTCTTTTGGTGTTCTTGGAACTTTATCTTCCCAACCTGATTTAGCAACTCTTTCAGCAGATGAAGTTAAAGAAGTTAAAAAATCAGCAGTTGTTTGTCTTGCAGGACATTCCCAACCCATTCTTTCAAAATATAATTTAGCTTCAGTTGCTTTACCAAAATAAATTTGATAACCTTCATACAATAAAATAACATTATCAAATAAATCATAAGCATCTTGAGAACATTGATAAATTGCAATTAATGGTGTTGTATCTAAAACCATAGCAGAAGTTTTTAAAGCTCTAATGAATTCTAAAGCAGTAGCAGCATCTAAACCTCTAGTAGCATTATCCCAACATTGAACATTTGAACCACATAGTGAAACTTCAGCTAATGAAACTCTTTTCTTTTCACCACCCGAAATACCCCTTATAAATTCATTACCAACTTTTGTATTATAAGTATGAGATAAACCATAAGTAGCCATATAAACCTAAAAAAAAAAAGATAGTTAGTATTGATAATTGATTTTGATTCCAATTAAATTTATAAAAATAAATAAAGTTGTATACATACCTTTGCCATATGTTTAGCATAATCTTCTCTGGATACACCAATTGGTCTATTTTGTGGAGTTCTTAATAAAGCAGCAAATTCTAAAGTTTGACCAACAGTTAAAGTTGGAATATGGGATTCTGTTTCGGCTGAATAAACAACCTCACCTCTATAATGATTAACAATATCTTCTGGAGTTAAACCATCATAAGATAATTTAGAATTTTGATCAACTTTCAAACCCCATGTATTTTGTGATAAAGTTTTTAATAATGTAGAAGCACCACCAGAAGGAGGAGTTAGAACAACTGTTAATTCACCTGGTTTTAATATAGCATCCATTGGTTTTAAAATTTGAAAATATCTTGATTCATCATTTGATTTAAAACATTTATAGTAATAATCTCTTAATAATTTATAAGCAATATTTAAAACAGTTGGTTGGAAATCTGCATCTGAAGCAATACCTTTAACACATAAATCTCTATAGCAAATACCTAATGAAGTTGGTTTATAATGATCTGGATCAGATTCATATAATTTTTTCAGATTTTTAATCCAAAATTTTGAATCAAATTTATCAGAATTTGGATTCAATCTTTCATCAATTTGATTTTCAATAAATGGTGAGACACCAGGAACTTGGGACATTTCAGTTAATGTTCTAATTAATTTATTTGATGAAGTTTCATTAATTTGATTTGAATCATCTTTAATTAATTCAGATTGATTAGTTAATTGTTTTGCAAGTTGTTGTATTTCTCTATCGGCATCATCATCCATACCAAAATAAAAGTGATCAGAATG